>CAUYPK010056186.1:0-31051 GCA_963574355.1 Loris lydekkerianus | reverse complement strand
TTTTACCCTGAGTCTGTATTTGTCTTTAAGTTAAGATGTGACTCTTGTATGCAACAAACATCTGGCCTGAGTTTTTGTATCCAGTCAGCTATCCTATGCCTCTTTAGAGGACAGTTTAAGCCATTCACATTAATGAAGAATATTGATAAGTCTGATGAAGGTTTGGGTATCAAGTTTTTCATAAGTCCAGTGGACATTTTGAATCCTTTCACCAGTGTGGAAGTTGGAGTTGGATCAGAAGTTTCTGAGTGAGTTTACTTTTGTGGTATAGGATTGGGTTGGTCATTATGGAGGATAGGTCTGAGAATATCCTTAAGAGCTGGTTTGGCTATGGCAAATTTCTTCAACATATGAATGTCATTAAAGTATTTAATTTCTCCATCATAGATGAAACTCAGTTCAGCTGGATACACAATCTGGGGTTTGAAGTTATTTTGATTTAGGAGATTAAATGTCGATGACCACCCTCTTCTGGCTTGAAAAGTTTCAGCACAGAGATCTGCAGTCATTCTAATATTCTTCCCTCTGTACATAATGGCTTTCTTTTGCCTGGTAGCTTTGAGAATTTTCTCCTTCATATTAACTTTAGTGAAGTTAATTATGATATGCCTGGAGGATGTCTTATTCGATTGAGTCATGCTGGGGTTCTGAAGCTGTCTGCTATCTGTATTTCAGAATCTCTAGGCATGTTTATAAACTGCTCTTTTATAATTTCATGCAGAAGGGCTTCTGTGCCCAGCGAGGCCACTTGATCGGTTTCAGGAATTCCAATGATTCAGATATTGGCCTTCTTTAATTATCCCAGAGCTTTCTGAGAGAATGATCCATTTTTGCTCTCCATTTCTCTTCCTCTTTGAGAGTTTGGGAGTGTTCATAGGCTTTATCTTCAATGCCAGAAATCCTTTCTTCTGCTTGCTCCATTCTGTTGCTGAGGGATTCTACTGTATTTTTCAGATCTTTGAGGGATGCAAATTCTTGCTTCAGTGTGTCTAAGTCTTTGGTCATTTTGTCTTTAAATTCGTTAAATTCTTGAGAAAGCTTTTGAACTTCTCCTCAAATTCCTAGTTCCATTTTGTTAATCTTGTTTGCCATCCAAATTCTGAATTCGATTTCTGACATGTCAGCCAGTTGTTTGTGAATGGGATCTTCAATTACATCTGCCATCTCTTTCCTTGGGGGGGGTTGATCTATTCTGGTTATTCATGTTACCAGAGATTTTTCCACTGATTTCACCCCATGATTGTTTTAATACCTTTGATTTCTCCCCTGGTGCTTTGTCCAAGACCCATACAGTGCTGTGGCCTGAGAAACTGGGGCCCTGTTTGGTATAGAGGGGCTAAATGGTTCTGTCTTGTTTTCAGCTGGTTTCTCTTTGACCCTAGTGAAACAGTTATGCTGGGTTGAGAAGTCTCAGCTGTGGAGAAATACCAGCAATTAGGTCACCCTGCCACCATAGGCAACAATTGGAAATGGAAAATCAAACCTTCCTTCAGCCACACACCCAGGGCACCACCTGGATAGTCCCCAGGTGATTGGCTCAGTTCAAACAGTCCAAATTAATTGTCTAAGTCAGCAGATGTCTCAGGTGGGAGAGTTTAAAAGGTCTCTGGGAACTGCATCACAGGGGTCTGGTGATTGCTCTAATATGGCTTGCTCCAGTGCTGTATGGAGTCAGGAGGAGCCACCCAGCAAATAGATCAGTTTGGGAAGGTTGATGCCTCCTTCCCCACCTTGTAGCTCTGTCACACTCAGTTGCTGCTAGCCCCACAGGGCTATGACCCAGTCAGTTGTCTGCAGTGAGCAGGTACTCCAGAGGTTTATACCTGCCTAAATCACAGGGAAGTCTGTGTTTGTTTATCCAGGCTGCTGCTCTCTATCTTTATCCAGCAGGGGGTGGTGAGGTCTGTCAACCTTGGGCAATTGATGGAGGCTGGAAGTGTTCACTCAGTTCCAGCCCTACCATTAGTTTATGTTACTGGGTGAACAGAACAACCCTGTGGGAGTTTTTTCTGACCCTTCTAGATTCTTCTGCAGAGAAGAGGCTGATTTGAGTTCCCAGAACCTGTGCCTCAGGCCCTGTCTTTACTCCTGCAGGTTTGTATTCGCAGCACAATTAGTTGTCAGCTGTAGCCTCTTGGCCTTCTTTGTCTATAGGCTTGTGATCCCCTGAGGGCCAGGTGTGTCTTAGGTTCAGTAAAGCAGTCCTCTGGATCAGCCCCACCCTGGGAGTTTCCCGGCTCTGTGGGTGCGTTTTCTAGTCCCCGCGTTCCACCCAGGTCAGTAACACCTCAGGCAAACCCTTTACTCATGGGGCCTGTGTTTCAGTCCCAGGTCTGTTCCGTGGTGGTTGCCGTCTGAGAAGATGCTCGGACTCATCTGATTGCCCAAGGAGACAGGGAGAAATGGCCAAAGGATATCTGGGGGTGGGCCTTCTTATTGCTGAAGACAGCTGTTGCTCTGTACCTTGGGGCACCACCGCTCGGGTGTGATTCCCTCTTAGCCAACTGTCGTCTACTCACTCCTATGCTGCAGAATCAGCACTGACCAGCTGCAGTCCAGGTCCTGTCTACACCTCTTGAGAGTTCACCCAAGAATCTGGACTCCTGAGGGGCAGGCCTCCAGACCATGGAGTGAGAGTGGAGGGAAGTACTGGGAGCTCAAATTTGCAGGTTGTAACACCAAGCTCATTGAGACCAAATGAGCAAATAAACAGATACAAAGGCTACCAGGCACACGAGCCCATAGATAAAGAAACAGATGGAAACACATAGACATACAGACAACACCCACAACAACAGCAATATAAAAACAACTGCAATAAAAATAGTGATAATCATAAAATAATTGAAAGAAAGGAAACAAAAGAGAAAAAAGTGGTGTTAGTAGAAATGTTAAAAGAGAAGAAAGAAGAAATTAAAGTTTGAAAACATAGAAATAAAAAATATATCTATATAAAAATAAAATATAATAATATGAAATATATTTATATATATATATAAAATAATATAAAAATTATCAAAAGCTTCTCCAAGAAAATGGTGAGGAAAAAACAGAACAAAATAAAACAAAACAAAACGCACCAACTACAAAAATATTCTTGCATGTAGAATGTACCTATATACATCTATATGTCTGATGTAGGGATCAGCTTTCATAGAAATATATTCATACTTCAATATACTTTCTGGACACCATGTGGCACTGTGAGTGGTTCCCAGTCTTATCACTGATTCACAGTTTATACTGTTACCATGGTAACCACCTTCCATGGCCAATCACCATTTTGGAATTTCTGTAAAAGTTTGTCTCCTAAGAATTGTGTAACCTCGGCTGTTCTTTTCCAGACATCACTTGCGACTGACCTTCCCACTCAGTGCAGGTGTCCACGCTTCTTAAATCTTTCCATTCTGCTCCCAGTTTCTCCTGCAAACTGGTGACTGCAATCAGCAATGGAGGAGGGTGCTGCTGGGTTCCTGCGGTTGCTGGAGGGTTCGCAGCTTTAGCAGCTATAGCCGGTTCCCGTGGTTGGAGGGCTCGGGGACCTTATGCTGAGTTTTATGGTTCAGAGTTTCCTTTTTGGATCAGCACCTGCCAGTCCCCTCCAACACTTGGGGGAAAGGTGCCCGCCCTTTTGGGTAATTCAAAATGTCTATTTTCCAGGCGGGATCCCTTCCCTTCAATTGTCCAACAGGTTGCCCAGCTCCCCATGGTTTTGAGTGGCCCTCCTTTCAGATGCCTCCCCCATTTCAGGAATAAATATTCATCAATTGGGCTTTGACAGTATTTACAAGCTGCTGTCCTCCATAGAGGAGGGGCCTGCTGGCCAGCATGGCCAGGCAGGGAAGAATCTCTACAACAGAGTCTGTGGTTTTAAATTACCCCACCCCTCATATATAGCAATCCACCAGTTCACTAAGCGTCTCCAGCTGTCCGTCCACACCAATAATCCACACATGGGGAAGGTCCAGACCCCCTTTCCTCTCACCTGATGGCTTGGGAGAGGTAGGCTACATATCCATCCTGTCTGCCATCATGCTCCGCCTCCTCCTGGGTGTTTTTTAGTGTGAGAATTTAATGCTTTAAATAATGGGGCAAGGGGCCAGGTGTAGTGGCTCACCCCTGTAATCTCAGCACTTTGGTAGGCCAAGGCAGGCAGATCGCATTAAGTACAATTTCTGACCAATCATTGGATAACACTAAGGTATGCTGATTTAGGAACCCAGGCTTGAGAGAGAGAGAGAGAGGAGAGTTTAGCAAAAACTAGAGCAATGGTATCAATGGTCCCTTTACTCTGGGGAAAGAGTCATAACAGAGCTTATGAGAATAAATCACTAAAGAAAGTAACAACAGCAAGCTCTGAGGGAATATGTAAAGTATCTCAAAAATTATGAAATGTCATATGAAAATAGGTAAATGATCTATGCAGTGAAAAAGTGCAAACGATAGAAATTACCTTTGAAGATGTCTATAGGTGTTTGAATCAGGAGACAAAAACTTCAAACCCGATTTTATAAATATGTTCAAAGCACAGAAGGAAACTATATTTAAAAAATAAAAAGAAAATATGTTTATAACCTATCTAGGAATATCAATAAAGAGAAATTTTAAAAATGAAGCATATAAAAATGTATGAGTTGAAAATGAAATAACTAAAATAAAAAAAATTATCAGGGCTTTAACAATAGATTTTGTAAGTGATTCTGTGATTAAATTTCAATGACCCTTATGGTTTTTAATAAACTCTATGCTTAACTAAGTATTTGAATTTTTTAAGTTGTTTTCCAGAAATGGTAGGAATTTTACCAAAGGAGCTGAGATATGTAAGACCTTTGAGCAAAAAGCAATATATACATGTATAACTTTAATAGCACAATGGGCCAGGTACCATGGTTCAGCACTTATATAAGTCTACTACTTTGGGAGGCTAAGATATGAGAATTGCTGAGGCCAGGACTTTCAGAACAACCTGTGCAACATAGGGACACCCCATCTTTATATAAAGCAAATCAAAAAACTACCCAGATGTAGTGGCAAACACCTATAGCCCAGCTTCTTGGGAGACTGAAGTTGATGAACTATTCGAACCTAAGAGTTCAAGGTTCATTTACAGTGAACTCTGATCTTGCCACTGCATTCCAACCTGGGTGACAGAGTAAAGCCCTTTCTTAAAAGGATTTGTTCTGTAAAATTTGGAATCAGTCAAAAACGCACTCTCAAGGGTGTAGAAAATTACACGTGGCTCCAAAACCATAGGTTCCGCATAGCTACATAGGATCTTTCAGAAATCCAAGACTCAGTTTTTGCTAAGTCATGACAAAATTCCTGAAGAAGATAACACAAGAGTGTATAAGGCCTGGATTGTGAAATATGAAATTAAAAAGTGAACAACAAATACCAATTCTATTCTAATTTGAGCTAATATCTTAATGTCTTAAAAATATTTGGTCAATCCAAGAGGGATTTGATCATTTTGCCTCTATAGTCATTACTGATCAAAGACAGTATGTATACAATCCCGATTTTTAAAAAATTTTAGTAGCAAAAAATACACCGACACTTAAAACCATACTATAAGAAACTTAATTTTACTTGGCTATTTAAAATGGCTTGAGGCATTCACAGGAATTTGATTTTATTATAAACTTCAATTATCATTGCACTGCTGTGTATGAAGGAGCCAGCTAATAGAGAATTACAGCTAATAAGAAGCCAGAAAGATTAACTAGATCCTTAATTTTTGCATAATTTTGAAAAGAAGGACTTCCAAATGTCAATCTGTATGAATCATGAGAAATAGAGGCAGGTAAGTATATAAAAAGCAAACAAACAAACAAACAAACAAAAAAAGAAAATAGTATAAATTTGCCTTCTTATTAAATGAGTGATTCTAAATTAGGCAATTTTGCCTCTTAGGGGACATTTAGTAATGCTTGGAGACATTTTGTTGTCATAATCTGGGATGCTAAAGGACCCCCTCTGATTCATGTGTCCCTGATATTAACAGTGCTAAGGATGAGAAGGCCTAGATTAGAGTATTTCAAATGTTCAAATAATAAACTCAATATTGAGTTTTATACTTGATCCTCAATAATTTGCAAAACAAATGATAATAAAGGTGGAAATCCTAGTTCTTTGTTGGGAAGAAAAGCAAACAGGAATGGCAGACATTCAAAACCTAGATCCAAATATAACTTTCTGAAGGTTACATTTTTTTTAACTTTCTCCAAATCAAAATGGGATTTGTCTCTTGAGAGATTACAAATTCTGGTCATCTTTTGACATGTTTTGCTATCTGTTAGAGAATATATAACAAATGCTGGTCAGGAATATATCCCCTGTCAATTTTTCCTCTTCCTCTACTTCAGCTCATTTTCTCCAGCTTGATAGAAATAAAGTCGACACATTGTGTGTGTGGAAGGGAAAAAGAGCTGGAAAGAAACTGAATAGTGAATCCACTGTGGTACCGGTCTACACTGAAGACAGTGTGCCAGCGCTCTAAGGAGCCATCCATTAGACAGACTGACAGTGTTGGCTCATATGACAGTCTTTGAAATAGTGAGTTTCAAAAGTTATGCTTTCAGATTTTGAAGGCAATGGCGAATAAGGCATTTTTATTTCTAAATTAGTATTCCCAAAAGCTTGGAGATTGTCAATCTAACTTTCATTCCTAAGAGTGTGCCCCGTTTTAAAGGTATTATAGGGATTTCTAAATATTTAAACAAATACATGTTTGTTTATTCCTGGGGATTCATGATACTAATTGAGACAAATGGAAATATCCTGGGTGATGAATGATCATACTTCTGAATCACCATATTAACCTATATCATATCTGAGAATAAAGCAATTAAATACTTTGGGAATGATTTTTTTTTTCCCTTAAATCATGCAGAGTGGTGTCATTTTGTATATGCATTTAATCTTCATCATTACTTCTATCTTCAGTATTTTCTTTGCCCTAGCAAAGTAACACAATAATCCACTATAATCTCTCATTTGGATAATTAATGTATTAATCTTCTAATTAGTTTCTGCTTCCATCATTGCACAACTGCAAAATAATCTTTTAAAACATATGAGGTTATATTCTCCTTTGTTGAAACACCCTCTCCAGTTTACTCTAAGTGACAACAGGAATAATAACCATGGTGTAAAGGTTCCAATGTTATGGTCCTCCTCTACCTCATAACCTTTTTCTTTGCCACTTCTCTGTCTAGGCACACTGGCCTCTATGCTGGTTTTAGGGTGACTAATTATCTTGATACTTGGAGCAGAAAAGGTTCCCAACATGTGGGATATTCAGGGCTAAACCAAGAAAAGTTCTAGGCAAATTGCCGCATTTGGTCACCCTATTTGTCTTCATTGCATAAGCCAGACATGCTTCTGCAACAGGACCTTTGATCTAGAAGTTTGCCATCCCTAGAATATGAGTTTAAGGAGGTTACACAGATATCCACTTTACTGACTCTCTTACTTTCTTGAAACCTTTTTGCAAATCTCACCTACTTCACGAGGCCTACCTATACTGTTTATTTTATTTAAATTTTGTTCTTCCTTCTTGTGCTCCCAAACCTCTTATCCTGCTCATGTTTTCTTTTTCCATCTTACAAGTCACCTTCTGAAAGGTCATATAATTAATTTATTTATTATATCTGTTGTGTTGTTGACCTGCCCTTATGAGAATGTAAGTAATTGGAGGGCAAAAACTTAGTCTACTATATCCTCTGATGTATCTTAAATATGTGATCAAATAATGAATAATTCAAAGGAAAAAACCATCTAACTTTGAATTATTATTTCAAAGGAACACTTTTTCAAATGAAGTTGATAGCAAGACCAATTTATGTTAAACTCTTTGGAAACTGTTTTAAAAACCACCACAGTAGTTGGATGTAGTTGTAGTTAAGACAACATTTGTAAATGTAAAATGAAAAGCAAAATCCTGTGATATCCAAAAAGGTGAGAAGTAGTGACATCTATGAACTGTATATAGTATAGAGCTCTTATATATGGTTTGGTTGCCTATAGCTATGGGGCAGACAAATCCATACATTCAACTGTTAACTTGTAGTGATATAATATTTTAAAGCAGTGATTTTTTTTCTTTTCTTTTTTTTGGAGATAGTCTCATTTTGTCACCCTTGGTAGAGTGCTGTGGTGGCATAGCTCACATCATGCCTCAGCCTCTAGAGTAGCAGGGACTACAGGCATCTGCCTCGAAAACCAGCTAGTTTTGAGTGGTGCCTGTGGCTGAAAGGAGTAGAGTGCCGGCCCCGTATGCCAGAGGTGGTGGGTTCAAACCCAGCCCCGGCCAAAAACTGCACAAAAAACAAACAAACAAACAAACAAAACCAGCTAGTTTTTCTATTTTTAGTAGAGATGTGGGTCTTGCTCTTGATCAGGCTGGTCTTGAACTACTGAGCTCAAGCAACCCACCTGCCTCCCAGACAGCAGGCACTATAGGCCTAAGCAACTGCGCCTGGCCCCAGTGATCATTTTCTATTTGCATTGCCTCTGTTTATTTCTGCATTAAAAAGCTCATCAGTAAAAAGAGCATTTCCTATGAAGTAGATACTATCCTTTCTTCCTTTGCTTATGTACTCTCGATATCAGAAATTATTGTTTTCCATGTATATTCTCATACCATAGACACATGGCTCATTTCCTTGGCCTCTTCTTACAGCTGTTGAAGACCTTGAACTGTATCATTCATTCACGGAATAATCTTACTTCAGGCTATATGCTAGGTTACATGTTGGGAGAGAAGAATGAATTTGACATGTGCCCCTGTTCCTGTGAGTAGGTGTGCTTTAAGTTGAATTCATTAAGTCTTTAAAAGGTTATTTGAATTTTAAAAGAGATTGTCCTAAGAAAACTGTGTCTAAACCCAAAGGAAAGTATATCTATTAGAGCTTTTTAGTTAGGGGGTTATTTTAGGGTTTTCTAAAATTAAGAGTAAGCTAATAATACCCAGGATATAGAAGGGTTAGGGACCAATGCTCTGTATTGAAGACAGCCTTTGCTTAAAACCTACTTCCTTTCTTTATTACAGCTGTGAATTTAGCTATGTAAAGTTCTATAGTTTCAGCTTTTCCGTCTGTGAAACAAGGCTAATAATCACATAACTCTTTCTGCCTCACAGTATGTGGCACAGTGCCAAACACACAGCAACTAGTTAATAAATGTTATTGTTCATTACATAAATGCACACAATGTGTTGATTTGATATTTTAATATTTAGATCTTATTAATATACTCAGAGTGCCATTGCCTGAATTATGGCAGAGAGTATGTGTCTGGGTGCACACGTGTGTGTGTGTGTGTGTGTGTACATGTGTGTACGCACATGTGTTCATGTATTTCTGGAGTGGGAAAGAATTCAAAGGTATGTATATGCAAAGCACATCTTAATTTGGGGAAAATAAATTCATGTCCCGTTTGTGGCTTGTGTGTAAGAACAGCTGGGTTTAGTTTGAAGACAACATTTGTAAATGTAAAACCAAAACCAAAATCCTGTGATATCCAAAAAGTAGTGACATCTATGAACTGTATATAGTATAGAGCTCTTGTATATTACATCTTCCAGGAGTCATTATATGTTTCTACATCTCATAGTTCACATAAGCTTCCAAGTATTTGAACTCATATATTGTAATTTGTCCATTGTGAGAAAGTTTTCTTTCTCTTCTTACAGAGTAAGGAAAGAATCGAGTTATTTATTAGAGGAAATAGAATTTTAGGAAAATAAAAGCATTTTTTAATCTATGGACAAGAGCTTAAAAATTAGATAATATTCAACTAGTTTTTAAAACATTTCAAATTTAAACTGGTGAAATGATTTTGAGTAATTATTCAAAGAGGCACAGTGATTTTGCTAAGCTAAGTTTAGATGTTTTGGTATTATATGAGTTGTATTATAAATTAAAAAATCTGAAAGCAGGCCGGGCACAGTGGCTCATGCCTGTAATTCTAGCACTCTGGGAAGCTGAGGCGGGTGGCTTGCCCTGAGCTCATAGGTTTAAGACCAGCCTGAGCAAGAGTGAGATCCTGTCTCTAAAAAAATAGCTGGGCATTGTGGCAGGCTCCTGTAGTCTCAGCTACATGGGAGGCTAAGGCAAGAGAATAGCTTGAGACCAACAGTTGGAGGGTGCTGTGAGCTATGACTCCACAGCACTCTACCAAGGGTGACAAAGTGAGACTCTGTCTCAAAAAAGTAAATAAATAAATAAATATAAAAAAAAGAAAGCAAAAGTATAGTTCAAAATTTTATTATTTCTTTTTTTTTCTTTTTTTTTATTGTTAAATCATAGCTGTGTACATTAGTGCAATCGCCTGTACCCATTCTAAGATGCACCATAGATGTATAACTTCTACTTTCTGTTTATTTTGATATTCTGGGAATGAAAGCAATATTAGTTACTAAAGGAAAGCACTTACGTTTTATCTTAAATATGTCATTATATATATGCTGAGACAAAGGCATTTAGTCAGCCTTTTAATGCATTGTTTTTTCATTGAGTAAATTTATAACTTGCATGATGCTATTTTTCCTGAAATAATACTAGTAACTATTACAGCATGTTAAATTGTCCAGAAACTTGGGGAATATTGTTCATACCATAAAATAATCACAATAATATCACAAGCTACATTTTTTTCTTGCATTAGGTAATTGAAATATAACTAAAACTACACCATGTGCTTATATTTCTAATGTATCTATCCTATTGAGTATTTGTGGTGTTTAATTTTTCCTCAGTAAAGGCAAAGTATGACAAATATGGCCACTACCTGTGTTGGCACATAATTTTCATCATCCATTTTAAAAGAAAAATAATATCTCGTCCCCCATTTACCTGATGATCACAGAATCTTTTTTTAAAATCGAGTTGAGTAAAGAATACATTTTAGAAAATGTATTCTTCATTTCATTTATTCATTCAACAGTAATCTAGGTGATGGGGACATAGTGATAAGAAAGTAAAGAAGGGGAGCAAGATTATTGGCCTTAGAGAACCTGAGTACAGAGAGGGAGGAAGGTAACATAAATGCATATCAAGTAGCACTAAGTGATAAAAATGGGAGAGAGAGAGATTGAGAACCAAGTAACATTGTGATAGAGAGTATCAGAATGTAATGTTGGGAGATTCATGAGATCAGTAGGTGCTCATGGGATGTTTCTAAAATGGTGACTGCTGAGCTGAATCAGGAAGAGTGAGAAATAGCCATGATAAAACATGGAGAAAGTCCTACACAGGAGAGTACAAAAAATCAGAAAAGGGGAATATCCTGGGTTTACTGAAGAGATAGGAATTATAGACCACTGTGGCTGAGACATAATACAAAGGGAGATGAATGAGAAGATATTAGAGAGTAGATTGGGGAAGATAAGCAGGGCCAGATAGGCTGAACAGAATATACTCTCACTCTTTTGGCTTTGTCAACAACATCTCTTGCTGGTCCGTTCACGTAAACTTTCACATCAGGGGACTTGTGCACTGAATCTACAAAGAAGAGAGAAGCAGAGATGTCATTTGATTTCGTATTTAGGCAATTTTTTTTTGTTGTTGTTGTAGGACAGGAGAAGTGTCTTCAATGGAGATTTTGGGAATACATACACTCTTTGATAAAAAATCTTTTAGTGGTAGCTATCTTGGAGGGTTTTTTACATGGACCAGGTAGTTAGTTGAATAGTGTGTCTCTAAGATTTATACTCACACAGAATCTCTGAATATGAACTTATTTGGAAATTAGATCTTTGCTGATATCCATTAGATTAAGATGGACTCATTCTGGCCTAGAGTAGAGCTGATGCAATGACTAGAATGTTCACAAGAAGAGATGACACGGAAACACACATAGGGAAAGAAACCAGGTGAAGTTAGATGTAAGGATTGGAGTGAAGCAGCTGTAAGCCAAAAAGTGCCAAGGATCTCTGAGAGGCCCCCAGAAGCTACAAGGAGGCAAAGCAGAATTAACTCTCCCAATAAACTTTCAAAGGGAATATGACCCGGCTGAACACTTGAATTCAGACTTCCAGACTCCAGAACTAGGGTGAAAAGAAATTTCTGTTGTTTGAAACCACCAAGGTTGTGATGATTTTTACAGCAGCTCTAAGAAATAAATAAATACATACCATATGGCTAAGAGTCTAGGAACATTGCATTCTCGGAGTTCATTGCATTTGAAATAATATACAGGATTCTACAGATCTGAGTGTACAAATACTTAAATATAACTATTTAATGTGTTTAGTGATTGTTGTTGGCTTTATTTGTGATGTATGTCTGCTCTTCTTTATCTGGCAATCATCCTCCTCATTCTCTCTCCCCATGGTGTATGGAATCACATACTTGGGATTTCCTTACTTTCCTCAGTGATCCTGATTTTAGTTTTCAACCATATAAGTCTCATGCTGGTCCTCATTATGTTGGTGCAGTGCCTCAAATGAGTTTCCACTATTCTCAGAATCTAATTACTTATTGCAGCACAGTGGTTTCTGGTTTGCATCCTTAATCACAATTTTTTCCTAAGAAGCAGCTACTTAGAATCAGATATATGGAGATAGAAGAGAAAAAAAATTAAACATGAGCCCCACCTCAAGAAGCTTATATTCTATTAGGAAGCAGATATTTTTAAAAATTCACAAACCAATAATGGTATCTTTCATATAATAATTGGCCTTTTAAACCAAAAAATGCAGTAATGTGAAAGAAAGTAACATAATGCGTTAGGCATAGTAAAATCAGAAAGAATGGCAGAAGATATAGACTGGCTCTTTGTTCCCTTCTCATCCGGACTACTCGTCTCCATTTTCTTTAGGGCCTTAGGGTTGGGTGTTGTCTGCAGCCTGTATCAATTCTCGTTGGACTCAGCAATGGAGGGTGTTAGCAAGAAAGCAGAGAAGGAGGCCTGGCTGGGAGGCTCACT
Organism: Loris lydekkerianus; assembly: GCA_963574355.1. Taxonomy (NCBI): domain Eukaryota; kingdom Metazoa; phylum Chordata; class Mammalia; order Primates; family Lorisidae; genus Loris; species Loris lydekkerianus. The sequence continues at coordinate 18,121 of CAUYPK010056186.1, read as the reverse complement.
CCTATAATCTCAGCACTCTGGGAGGTGGGAGTATCCCTTGAGTTCAGGACTTCCAGACCAGAATGAGCAACAGAGAAACCCTGTCTCTACTACAAACAGAAAAACAAGCGAGGCCTTGTGGTGTGGGTACCTGTAGACCTAGCTACCCGAGAGACTGAGACAGGAGGATCACTTGAGCCCAGGAGTTTGAGGTTGTTGTGAGTTATGACACCATGCATTCTACCCAGGGCAACCGAGTGAGACTCTGTCCCCCACCACATCCCCCCAAAAAAAGAAAGAAGGAAAGAAATTCAGAAATCAGAAAAGGGACAGCAAGAACTTGGGCTATTTTAACCCTTTAAGCTCTATATCATTCTGACAATGGCTTCATCCTTGTATGGCCACAGCTCCTATCTGGCAGCCAGTTCTCTGTAAGTCCAGCTTCTGCTCAGTTCCTGTAACACCATAGCCTCTTCTCCTGCCCCTTCAGATAACTTTTGTTGTTTGTCTCTGTATGTTTTAATACATCCTTTGCTCCTCAGCTTTCATTGTTACATTTATCACTAATTTTTTTTATCCTTTGTACGTATTGATCCATTATCTATTTTCCCCTAATAAGGATACATTTCCATTAGAAGTCTGTTATTGCTATTTTTTCAGAAACTGGAGCCATATCTGGCATACAGAAGCTCAAAAATTCTTGTTGAATGGAAAAAATGACTAAATGAAAAAGAAATCCAGAAAATGCCACAAAGCACCTTAAAAAGTAAATTTATCAGGCTCTGTGCCTGGAGCTCAGGGAGTAGGATGTCAGCCACATATACTGAGGCTGGCGGGTTCGAGCCTGGCCTGGGCCTGCTAAACAACAATGACAACTGCAACCAAAAAATAGCTGAGCATTGTGGTGGGTGGCTGTAGTCCCAGCTACTTGGGAGGCTGAGGCGGGAGAATTGCTTAAGCCTAGGAGTTGGAGGTTGCTGTGAGCTATGATGCCAAAGCACTTTACCCAGGATGACATAGTGAGACTCTGCCTCAAAAACAAAAACAAAAGAGTTCGATCGGTAGCGGGAGCGGAGAGCGGACCCCAGAGAGCCCTGAGCAGCCCCACCGCGCCGCCGGCCTAGTTACCATCACACATCGGGAGGAGCCGCAGCTGCCGCAGCCGGCCCCAGTCACCATCACCGCAACCATGAGCAGCGAGGCCGAGACCCAGCAGCCGCCCGCCGCCCCCGCCCTCAGCGCTGCCGACACCAAGCCCGGCACTACGGGCAGCGGCGCAGGGAGCGGTGGCCCGGGCGGTCTCACATCGGCGGCGCCTGCCGGCGGGGACAAGAAGGTCATCGGTGAGGGCCGGGTAGAGCCGGGGGTGGGGCCGTATGGAAGCCTAGCAGCGGAACCGTTAGCCAGAGCGGGGCGAGTCGGCGGGCGCGCGGCCGGTGGGCACCGACTCCGCTGCGCGTGGCTGCCCCTCCCCCCGAACCCCCGTTCGCGGGAACCCGCCCGCCCGGCAGGCGCGCACGCGCGCCGCCTCCCGCCCCCCCTGCGGACCCCGCGCCTCCGCGCGCCCCTCCCCCTGCGGCCACGCGCCGACGACCGCGTGTTCGGTAGGGTCCCCTCCCCGCCACCCGGCCTCGTGCGCCTGGGCCCGGCACGCCGTTGTTCCTGACTTCTCCACCCAGCTCCCTTCCGCGTGTGCCCCGAGGGTGCGGCGGGCCGCCTACGCAGGCCGGAGTGGGCCCGGGCGGCTTCCCTTTCCCTCACGTGCTCTTCCCCCCGCGGCCTGTGCACACGCCCATCTTGGTCCGACGCCCCTGGCTTGCCCTGGGGCGCCTCGCAGCTTCAAATTCACCCACGTGTACGGCGAAGGCATCCTCGTGGCCCCAGCGCGGCCCCGCGGACGGTCTTAGGAAAGAAAAGGCTGTCAGGTGGCTACGGCCGGCAACGCTCCAGGGACCGGATACTGAAGCCGGGCTGGTGTAGAAGGGACGTTTGGTAATCGTGGGTTGTTTTGCTTTGTTTTCTCTTACAGCAACGAAGGTTTTGGGAACAGTAAAATGGTTCAATGTGAGAAACGGATATGGTTTCATCAACAGGTGAGCTGCTCGACTCTGAAGCCTCCATTCCCCCCTGTTAGCGCGTTTGCTGCTCCGTAGGCTTTCCGGGGCTTGGGTTTGTTTCAGGCTTCTGTTGGTACACACGGTCGTGTTTTGAAGAGTGGTTACTAGTCTGGTATATGGGTGTGATTTTTGTTTGATGACTGGGAGTGGGGATTAGTGGATCTAGAGATTGTAATTGTTTTGCAGTTAAATACTAATTTGAAGCCAATTTCAAAGGCTTCGTAAATGGTTTAAAGCAACTTAAAAGGCAAGCAGAGTCAATGAACTGTTAGGGCAAACTGGAGAAGCTACAGTCCAGTGCGTTGTTATTCTAGTCATCCATTTATACTTAATTAAAATTGGTATTTGAGAATGTGCTCCACTGATTAACATAAGTATTTACACCTTGCTGACCTTTTTGTGGTAATGTGATTTGACATGTCAAGTACAGGATGTTTTGTCATCTTTAGCATAAGATTAATACTGCCTTTGTTTAACATTTCAAATGCACTGTCTTTTTAACACCTCGGATATTTTTCATGCTGGAGTGCTTTGACCAGAGAGCTGTTAACCATTTGCTCATGGAGTAAATGATGTATCTGATAGGATACATACCTTTTCCTTCCTCGGTTTTTATTTTCCTCCTTCCTTGTGCTCAAATCATATTGATAGAATCAATTTTTATTAAAGCCCTGGCTCTAGTTTGGGTGGCTATCCTCCCAGGAAATTTAACATTGTTCCTCTTACTACAAGGGGAATAAGAAAAAGCTTTACTGTAAGATAAAGCTACAAACTACATCTTTAGGATTTATCCTTAAAATTGTTTGTAGCAATATTGGTGATAACTGCAGTGTACGTGCTGTACTCTCCATGGGTTCCCTTGTGAGCAGGCATTTCCAAGATGGCTGCCAAGGCTAGTAGTGCAATTGCATGGGTGTAGAGCACAGCTTGTGCATGCCAGTAGCAATCTTGGCGTTACAGGTAGGATACTTGGTGCCATTTCAGCATTTTCTTAAATTCTTCCTTCAGGGGATGTTAACAGGTGATTAAAAGAGAACACTTAAGAATACTTGTGAAGTGGACAACAAATGGGTGAAATCAGGTTAAAAGACAGATGTAATTGTCTAATAAAAGAAACCAGTCATTGATCAACCATACATAATTTTGTAAACACTGAAAGCCAGAGATTATAGGCATTCTGATTTGTGGTTGTAGGGGAAGGTGGTGTTTCTTCCAAGATCTTTGGGATTTTCCAGTTGTCTTACCTGTTTGCCTTCCTCACAGGCCAAAGCTACGCTTAGGATCAATTTTATGTGATCTCTTGAATTTAGTAGTATTTTAGTTAGAATTTCCCTCTTTGGTTTTTCTTAAATCAATGGCTTTCAAATTTCAGCATGCTTAACTATGGAGGAATGTTGGAAATGGCAAGCCTCTGAATTCCTCCTTCAAGCTTTGGATTTGTTAGGTCTGGGTACATTTTTAACAAGAATTTCAGGTTCATGGTCTGTGTGACATACCTTCAAAATCATTGCTTTTAATCTTTGACCTACTGTAATGATAACTATGCATGTTAGAGGGGACTGTAGCTTGCAGCCTTTCCAGTGCATAGAGTGTAGTTTTTGTATGTATTTAAGAAAAAAAAAATTTTTTTTGAGACAGTCTTAAGCTGTCACCCTGGATGGAGTGCGGTGGCATCATAGCTCACAGCAACCTCCAACTCTTGGGCTCAAGTGATCCACTTGCCTCAGTTTTTCTATATTCAGTAGAGATGGGGGTTGGGGGATTCTCACATTTGCTCAGGCTGGTCTTGAACTCCAAGCTATCCTTCCGCCTCTGCCTCCCGGAGTGCTAGAATTACAGGCGTGAGCCACTGACCTGACTATTTAAGAAATTTTAGGGTATACTTTTTATACTGTAGTTCATGACATGGATATTAAGGTTATGTATGTCATTTTTTGAAGTGAAGAGTTTTTATCCAAGACAAAAGTAGTTCTTTACATTTTGTAAGTATTTTAGGAGGTATCGTTCTCTGAATATCTGACTTGGAAACAATTTAATTGCTTATCCTCCAGGGCAAGTTAAGTGTAAATTGGCTTTTGGTGATCCTTTGTTTGGACTATCCTAACCTCTATTTTGTCACATTACCTGATTAAATGTGCTTTATGTTTCTAAACTGGTTGCTTTAAGGATGGTGAAACTTATGCTTTAAAAAAATCTGACTCCCGTTAAATTAGGGGAGGCTGAATCAAGGAAAATGTAGGTCTTAAAGAAATGCAGTTTGGAAGCTAGCAGTTGGTTGTATATGTAGTTTTTGCAGTACAGCAAATAACATCCAGGGCTGGAGGCACCTAGCTCTCCTTAGGGAGGACAGACAGGAGGAGGTAACATGCCCTGCACTGTCTCTTTATAAGAGGGAGGATTCGGTGTTTTAAGTATTTGTTCCTGCCTAAATTATCACCTATAATGAATTGTTACAACCTTATTTGAATTACTTCCTTAAGGGAATCATTTCCCATATGATTATACTGTGTACAAGAAGCTAATTAAGAAAAGCAGAAGGCTTTCACTATAACAAAAAGTTGGGCTTTGTTAGACTGATCCTAGAAATGGTGAGAAATTCGTCATTTCTTTGCATACTGAGTCTGCAAGAGGTAATTGGACTATGTGACTAGAGGGGTTTATTAACCACCCCCTCTAAATTACTGTTTGATTTTATTAGCTATTAAGGATTAATCCAGAGTCACCAAACTTCATGAAAGATTACCATGAATTGCTCAGTGATGATTTATTTTTCAATGGGACATGCATGCAACTTTTATAGTGACCAGAATGGGAATACTTCTCTGTTATTCAGAGTGCTTAAAACTGCCTAATTGTTCTAAAGTTTTGAGGTGAGCAAGGAATTTGGAGCAGAGGGAATAGAGAAGAGGTCATACAGTGACTTTAAAAAAAATTGGAGTTACTAACATTAAAAATTCAAGAGATGACACCAAAAATAATCCAGATTGTCATGTTTTTAATATTGGAACTTTAGCCAGTTTGAGGCACCTGTGTTGACATATAAATAAAAACCAACTGGCCCTGAGCATTGTCAACACCTTTTAGATGGGGCATACATTCTTTTTTTTCTTTCTTTTTATAACCAGTCTGTTCCACTTAGTTGTCTTGTCTTGGTGACTCCCCTTTCCACCGAGCCTCTATATATACATTTAAGTTTATTACCCAGGGTCTAAGAAGATGTAATAAACCAAGCTAGGGAAAGGCTTAGCTATTTCCTCTTTAGAAACATAGTCATGCCTTTAGTCAACTAAAGGGTGACTTCTTTCACACATTGAAGTACCAGTACTGTTAACTCTGAGGCACTAAGAAATGTTACTTGTCCAGTTAAGTGGCAGTGTTGGATTTGAACTCTTGTGTTCTGATTTGGCATTTGTGTTCACCAGCGGTTGTTATGCTATCTCTGAAGTAGACTGAGTCCATCTTCAGTTTGGTTGTGTTCCATATACAGATACGTTCTTCAAATGTATTAGTCATTACAGACTTACATGGTCTGTAAGCGTGTCACTGGGGTTTCTCTGTGCTGACTGCTGGTTCCTTGGATGTGAGGAGCTTAATACTTTCTACATTCTAGTTTATGAAATTTAGAATTGCTAAAAGTTCTAGTTTAGTGTGCAGGTCAGCTTTACAAATTAAGAGTTGCTCATGGGACTTTATCTCTTTATGGAATCTTTTGTAGGTTTTTTTGTTTGTTTTTGTTTTTGAGACTCTGTCGCCCTTGATAGAGTGCTGTAGTGTCACAGCTCACAGCAAACTTCAACTCTTGGGCTTAAGCGATTCTCTTGCCTCAGCCTCCCAAGTATCTGGGACTACAGGCACCAACCACAACACCCAGGTATTGTTTGGTTGTAGTTGTCATTGTTTGGCAAGCCCCAGCTGGATTCGAACCCACCAGCTCTGGTATGTGTGGCTGATGCCTTAGCCCCTGAGCTACTGAAGCCAAGCTAAATCTTTTTGTTTTTAAATGGCCTAGAGAGTGAGAATGGGTGTCATCTTTTGCAGAGTATATGATCTCACAAAGCCTAAAATGTGGATCTGTTGCCCAGGCTGGAGCACAGTGGCAGAATCACAACTCACTACAATGTCAAGCACTTGGCTCAAGCTGTCTTCCCACCTAGACTCCCAAGTGCTAGGAAAATGTGTAGCTTTGTGGAAAGATGATTGACTGATACTAACTTGATTGTGGTAGATCTATTAGCTATATAATTTGTGCGTAGTCCATGAAAACTAAATAAATGTTGGCGTTAGGGAAGGCTTAAAGATTTGCCACCCCCCAAAGAAAAATCCTTTGATCTTAAAATTTCCTAGAGTAAACAACTATTATACATTTGACCCTTGGACAACATGGGCTTGAACTGCAAGGGACCACTTTTATACACAGATTTTTCTCCAATATAGATACATTTAGAATGTTTTTCAAATATTTGTGACAATTAAAAAAACTTGGAGATGGTTATTTAAACTTGGGAGAAGGGTGTAGAGGGCTCGGTAAGTTCCCACCTAACAGGTACAGCATAGGAATATATAAGAAATACTTTAAAAATCCAGAAAGGAAAAAGTTGTGTGTATCAAGAATGCATAAATACAGAGATACTAGCATATTTTATCATTTACTACCACAAAACAGATGCAAATCTATGAAGATAGATTTTCTTTCATCTAGCTTAATCTTATTATAAAAATACGGTCTATAGGGCAGTGCCTATGGCTCAAAGGAGTAGGGCGCCAGACCCATCTACTGAAGGTGGTAGGTTAAAAGCAGCCCTGGCCAAAAACTGCCCCCAAAAAAGTATATAATACATTGATAAACAATGTTAGCTTGTCAGTTATGGATGTATTAACGATTGAGTACCTATCATGTTGCTTCAGTATGGTGGCTGCTAGTAGAGGGGAAAAAATGAGGCATGGTCTATCCTCCATGACTTCCTTGCAGTCCAGTGGCAAGGAGAATCTAAAACTAGTTACCTTGTCTGTAACCACCACCCTTAGTTAAGGTATGGCGAAGGCATATCTGTGCCTTTTGATTCTCAAAATGTACCATGGAGGGTAAGGCACAGTACTGGGGGTGCTTCCATTCCCTTCTCTGGAACATTAATAGTAACTAAAGGTTAGAGCATAATTGTAGATGGCCATTTTTGGCATCTTATTTTTTGAGACTGAGTCTCAGTTGGCCTGGGGTAGAGTGCTATGGCGTCATAGCTCATAGCAACTTCAGGCTCTTGGGCTAAAGTGATCCTCAAGATTTCAAAATTATCTTGTTCACATAAATTAAAAATGTTAAGTTGTGACAGTCCAGGCTATCACATTCAAGTCAGAATTAATCTAGTGTGGATCCTGTGTTAAAAAATAGTCTAGTTGATTGTAACTTTTGTTCCCTCTGTCATTAAACAATAGAACCATCTCACTCTGACCTTTACTGATAGGTCACTAAAGGCCTAGAAGTCTGTTTTTCCTACTGTTACCATCACCTTAATCCCAGTCTCCAAGATTTAAGAAAAAAAAAAAAAAAAAAAGATTGTCCATTTCTTCTTTACTCTTAACAGTTATCCAGTTATCCACAATTCTTTCCCGTTCTTGCCTCAAGGATATCTTAAATACCTCCTTTATACATGGCCTCTTAGTCTAGGCCATCATCAGTCCTGATGTGGGCTTCTGGAGTAGCTTTTATAACTGACTTGCTAGGCTTCTCTTTTTTACATTCAGACTTACCACACAAAGACCATGGTTTATATTAGGGTTATCTTTGTGTCCTACACATTCCAGGGTATGCAAGGGGTTATGACTTTAAGGAAAAATTAGGAATTAAAGATGGTGAATCCTCTTGCCTCCGCCTCCCGAGTAGCTGGGACTACAGGTTAAGGTTGAAATGAGAAAGTAATTCCTATCTGTTAGTAGCCTTGCTCTCTAGAGGCAAAAAGAGTGGGGTGTGCCAGAACATAGTTAATATTTAATAGGAGGAGTAGCAGAATGTATGTTGCTAGTCATTGCTGCCCTCAATTGTGGCTTGGTAAGTCGCACTTTGATTTCTTACAGGGATTGCAATTATAACTGTTTACATTGCTTAGTCTTTAAAGGAGAATTCATGGTGACTTTGTATATTTATTTCCTAAATTTCCTGCTAGCTGGCAACCAGGAAGTTTGGGGAAATAGTGTACCAGTCACCAGGTGTATTCTTAAATCTTTGGCAACATGAAATATGTTCCATTTTCTAACTTGTTGAACTTGGTTCTGTCTTGCAGGAATGACACCAAGGAAGATGTATTTGTACACCAGGTGAGTGCTTATGTAGATACTTGCACCTCTGAGTAAAGGTTTGGGGGAAGAAAGGGGTTTGTCTTCTCTACTGTTGTTCCTTGCAAAGGAACCCCTAGTTAATCTAGTTCTTACAGTAAGAGTAGAAGCATACTTAAAATGTATACATTGAAACATTGTATTGGAGTTCACTTAAAATAGGTATTTCAAATTGATATTTCCTGTTAGCTATAGCTTTGTAAAATGTTGAATTTGTCCTAGTGGCACTGAATAAAATACTTCATACCTAATTCCAGATAAATAACCTCCACGATTCTAAACTTGAACTGATGTTACATAAGTACTAACTTTGGCAAGAAATGTTCAGCTGCTGTTAGGGCTACCATTGGGGACAAATAATCGTGGGAAGGAGGTGCATGCAAAACAGTAATTGAAGTAGGTACTAGAAAACAAGCAGAGGAGCATATTGGTCCTTATACTTTTTCTAAAGTGCCTTGAATGGGTAGTGCTTTTTGTTTTTAAACTTTGAAGAGTCTTAACTGGTTTGAATAATGAAGGATAAGGAATAGGAGGTTTGAAGGTTTAAGGATAAATGAAGGTGGTAGGTGCAGCAAAGTTGGTAATTGCTCATTAGATAATTTTTAGATCGGCTTCTTCCAGTGTTACGGAAGAAGACTAAAATAGGGTAAGTGCTATATGCTGAACTTTCTCCTCATGTATCATTTAACGAAAATGTTTTGACAATGCGTGGACAATAAGGAGTCAAGGCCAAAGAAAGCCACTGCCAAGTGACCACTAATGTCTAAAGTTTAAGTATGTTATAGGCCCTATTGAACTTACTCTCAAAGGTATGAATGTGTAGGAAAGACGTTTGTATATGTATGCTCTCCTGTGCAGTTTTTTCACTAAGACTGGTGAAATATTGTCAACTTGTGTTAAATTATGTTAATAAACTTTTTAACCACTTTTTTAATACTAGATTATAGAAATCAAAAGACCTAAAGTCAATTTCCATACTCACATGTTTATTCAGGCAATGGGCTTAGATGACAGCATGCTTCTTAGGAAGGGCTGTCTTAGTTTGGTGCTTTGTAGCTCTCTGAAGTGTCCTATACAACATTTAGTGACAATCAAGGGGGAAGCCAGATCAATTTCTAGTACATCCAAAACCCTATCAGATAATCCCAGGGTCAAATGTAAGTATGGAATCATTTAAGTTCTAAATGTAAATAAACACAGTAATACTCAGATAAATAATTATTTTAAAGCAAATGTTTAAGAAATTGGTATTCACTTGTTCCTTTATGTTCAAAAGAATATGTAGACATACAAACAAGAGACAGCAAGGATTGTCAGTCTTGCTGCCTCTTGGCAACCCTTGAGGGTTGGGATGGGGGGTTGGAGGTGTTGACTGAATGCAATGTGAGTTGGGGGATTTTATTTATCCATACTTCTGCTATCCCCTGTGACTGTAGGTAATTGATAGTTGGCTATATGTGAAATGTATGAAAACTATGTGACAGTTTAGATGACAGATGAGATAAATAATTTGACTTCACCTACTTGTACCAATTCACAAGGTGTCACCAATATGCTTTCCTCTTTATTTGGAAGTGGTTTCAACATGTTTCTTGGGACTTTAGCTGCTCAGGTCTTAGTTGTGTATCTAGGAGACTGCAGTTCTGGGCAACTTAGCATAATTGGCCTCAGATTTGTTGGTTTTCCTGCCTCTGGAATGGAAATGCATGAGTGATCCTGTAATGGAAACCGCTGTGATATGGAATGAACACGGGATTTGGAATCCCAAGACTTGGGTTTAGAAAATGTCTCCGCTGTGCTGCATACTTACCTGACTTTTTAAAAAAACCTTTTAACCTGTAAAAAGGAGTAATGATACCTCACATTCTCTGTCATAATGAGATTGAACAGACAACATGTGAAAGAACTTTATAAAAAATTACATAAAAATGCGAGGTATTCTTCCCTTTTTCTTTACCTTCAACAGGAGACAGAAGTAACAGATCTCTAATGTTACTTCAGGGGCGGTAATAACCAACAGCATGCAGTCCTAAATAAAGAATGACATAGTTAATACATGTGATTTGCATTTCCATTGAATTATCACAGGTTGGAAGGGATTTTGGTTGACATTTGTTACTGAGTTTGATATGGTAACAGGGACAAAGTTGGTTTGGTCAACTTTGAAGCATACAAATCCAAACTCACCTGTCATCTAAACTGGCCCTTTGTGGGGCTATCTTCTATATTAAGTGCAGTCGTTGGGGGATAGGTGGATATCTTCATTTTGTTCAAAGTCACATATAATGCTTTTACAAAAAGCATTTTTAAAAATATATATGTAGTAGTGTCTGTCATAGGTGTTAAATTACTTGTTTTAGTTTTGTAAATAGTGGTAAAATTCTGGGGCCTTGTAAGATTGGAGTATTTTGGTTGAGGATGGAAGTATATATCCAAGCTAAAATATCGACTCTGGTACATATTAAATACAAAAGCACATTATTCTCCCCTGTTAATCTATTTTTGGAATGTGATATTACTAGACTGCCATAAAGAAGAATAACCCCAGGAAGTACCTTCGCAGTGTAGGAGATGGAGAGACTGTGGAGTTTGATGTTGTTGAAGGAGAAAAGGTGAGGATGCTTTTTGTGTAAAGGTTTGACTTCAGTATGGAAATATTTTAGAGATCTCATCTGTTAGGGTGGTGGTTCTAATGTGGATGGATGTGTTCAGGTGATCACATGAACACAGGTGCATCAAGCCTAACGTGCTGGCTGCAGTTAGAGGGCATTCTCTTTTAGAACAGTGAGGAGCTGATACTTAGTCATTCCTATGCACCCCTGGCTATGCAGACTCCTCCCCTTTGCCCCTTTTTTTCCTATTGCTTTGTGTGAAATTGGTGGAAAGTGTTTTGATTTCCTTTGTTACCATCAATATATATAATGGCTTTTGTAGGGTGCAGAGGCAGCAAATGTTACAGGCCCTGGTGGAATTCCAGTTCAAGGCAGTAAATACGCAGCAGACCGTAACCATTATAGGCGCTATCCACGTCGCAGGGGTCCTCCACGCAATTACCAGCAGAATTACCAGAATAGTGAGAGTGGGGAAAAGAACGAGGGATCGGAGAGTGCTCCTGAAGGCCAGGCCCAACAACGCCGGCCCTACCGCAGGCGAAGGTTCCCACCTTACTACATGCGGAGACCCTATGGGCGTCGACCACAGTATTCCAACCCTCCTGTGCAGGGAGAAGTGATGGAGGTAAGTTTCACCCAAAGAAAAAGGATCAAAAATAACATGTAATAACTTGATAACTTTCAGCAGGACTAGTTCAAGGCATGTCCTAGAGTTCTTCTTTCCCTACAGTGGAGCTGCTAATCATGATTCTTTTTTTTTCCTTGAGTTGGCTATAAATATGCACATCTGTTTCTTGTTCTCTGTTCTGTTCCATTGGCCTGTGTGTTTTTGTTGTTGGGATTTCACCCTCGGTAGAGTGCTGTGGCATCACAATTCACAGCAACCTCAAACTCTTAGGCTTAAGCCATTCTCTTGCCTCAGCCTCCCAAGTAGGTGGGACTACAGGTGCCCAGCTATATTTTTGTTGCAATTGTGATCATTGTTCAGCTGGCCCAGGCCAGGTTCGAATCCACCAGCCTTGGTGCACCATAACCACTGTTCTACAGGCACCGAGCCGTTATGTGTCTATTTTTTAATACCAATACCTTTTGTCCTTTTTTTTTTTTTTTTTTTTTTCCCGATTAATTTGAGGGTACAGATGTTCAGGTTATATTGTTTTCCAGTGTAAGGTAGAGTTTAACTTAGAGTTGAGCCCTTTACCCAGGGATGCAGCACCTTGATTCTTATAGGAAATAACAAGGATTAATAATTTGTAGTGTAATCACAATTACTAGATGATTGGGTTTGTAGGAGTTTTGTTAACTCTTGGATACAGATTTGTCTTGTTGGGTTTTTATTCTTATGTTACTGATCCAATATAGGCTTAATATCCATTGTCTTTTCAGGGTGCTGACAACCAGGGTGCAGGAGAACAAGGTAGACCAGTAAGACAGAATATGTATCGGGGTTATAGACCACGATTCCGCAGGTATGGTCCGTAATAACCTGTTTCTGTTAAATTCCTCAAGCATGTGTTAGGACTCAGCATCATGCTTCTCCTGCAGTCTTTGAGTCCCTTACCTTTTAACACTTAACATTTTCTTTTATCAGATACCTAAGAGGTGAACCTGAAGTCAGTTATCTTTGAGAAAGTGTTCTTTGCATCTTTGGCTCTGATTAAAAACAGCTTGTATAAATGAGATCTACTTTATGTATTTCTTTTTAATGAGGGTATGGAATTTCAAATTTTCTATTCATGAACAGGTAAGAGAATAGTTTAAACCACATTCTCTTTTAAACCTGCCTCCTTGGGAAAGAGAAAGGTAAAGGTAATCTTTTATTAGGTGTATCTGAACTCTACCATGGCATCAGTGAAGAATCAGTAGAGTAAATTTTTACCTGTGAGATGAGATATAATTTTCCATTGTCACTTTTCAGTTCAGGTATGCACTTTATGGTTTTTGTTGTGGTTGTTGTTGTTACCCTAAAAAGTTGCAGAATGAAATCATACCATTAAGAATTTACATTTTGAGGGGCGGCACCTGTGGCTCAACGGAGTAGGGTGCCGGCCCCATATGCCGGAGTTGGCAGGTTCATATCCAGCCCCAGCCAAAAACTGCAAAAAAAAAAAAAAAGAAAGAAATTTGAGAAAAAGAAGCCCAGTTCTGGAATATCATTAAATAATCTACCTATTAAGATAATTACTATATTGGTTGAGGAAAAATTCCATGAGCCAAGTATATTTTAGTGCATGCTGTGGTGCAGTCTGAGGCAGTGTTCATTCCTAGTACCGTAGTGGTTGGGATAGAATAAGACTTAGATCAAAACACTGAGTCTCAGTATGTCCTTAGAGTTGACAGGTAGCACTCAAGAATTAAACCAATCTAGTTACAACACTTCCTGATCGATGACACTTACGTAGCAAACTTTAAAAACTAAATTTTAAGAAACAAATTTATTTCTGTAAAAATAACACAGAACCTGCAGAATGGGTTGTAACTGTAAGAGAGAGAGTTTCTCTGTATGTAGTTCTGACAGTTTATCAAAGTTGGAGTATTCATCGAAGCTTTAGCAACCAGAGAAACTAGTTGAGGTTATACTACAATATAGATTAATAAATGTATGTTGACAATTTTGTGAGAGCAGCTAGTGTCTTTGTACCTTTTCTTTCCTATATTAATAGGTGTTCTATCCTAAGTTTTTAGTCCAAGACCACTTTATTACAAGGTGGGGTCTTAGCTAATTCACTATGATTGAAGGCTTCTAACTCACCACCAGGTGCTAGATGTCGGTGGTTGATGGGTTCTTTGCGTACCAGTGGAAAAGATTATTTTTGCTGACAAATTTTGGGATTTTATTGACCTTTGACTGTGGCTCAGACAATTTTAAGCCTAGGCATCCTTTGTTTTTACTTTCCTTTTTTTGAAACAGGGTTGTCCCTCTAGGCAGACTAGAGTACAGTGGCCCAGCTATAGCTTACTACAGCTTTGAACTCCTGTTCTCAAGATCCTCCTGCCTCCTGCCTCTGCTTCCTAACTAACTTAAGACTGCAGTCATGAGCCACTGCACTTACCCCACAGAATGAGTTTTTAAAATAGGCTCTCATGCCAGTCTGTCCATTAAGTCTGTGGGAACCAACAACAAAACCTTTGGTTTACTTGTTCTTGCACTGAAAGGCTGCTTAAACTTTCTGCCTAATTTCATCCTTGTCTTTAAAAATGAGCACAAGTCTTTTTGGTGTTGAGTGTTCCTGTTTTACTAATGTTTAATAAAATGTGTTGTTTGTCTTTGTATTGACAAGCCTGAGGGCGTTTGGTTGTGTTATGTAGAGATGTCGAGCCTTACCTCCTTTAGTATAAAAGTTTCTGCATTTTGGTTGGAGTTATACGTTTATAGTTCCATTTTTCGATGTATACAGTAGTTGACAGTGCCAGTTAATTACTTTAGTAACACATAATTGCTTTGAAGTTGGCAGTCAAGGTATTAATACAAGGCTTTTTTTTTTTTTTTTAGACAGAGCCTTAAGCTGTCGCCCTGGGTAGAGTGCCGTGATCACAGCTCACCAACCTGCAACTCCTGGGTTTAAGCCAGTCTCCTGCCTCCACCTTCCAAGTAGCTGGGACCACAGGCGCCTGCCACAACGCCTGGCTATTTTTTGGCTGAAGCCGTCATTGTTGTTGGGCGGGCTTAGGCTGGATTTGAACCCGCCAGCTCAGGTGTATGTGGCTGGCGCCTTAGCTGCTTGAACCCACAGGCACCGAGCCATGAAAAGGAAATCTTAAGGCAGGGCTTGTAGTATGTCAGTAGAGAGCCTTGTAGGAGTTTTGCTGAAAAGGAGACAGGGGTAGTAAGGTAAAACTGAGGGTAAAAAGAATTTTTGTTGAGAAATAACCGCTATTTGTAGGCTGAAGAATTGCATAGAAGAGGACAATTGATGTCAGGAAAGTGAGTGTCTTTGAGTCTTAAGCTAAGATGGGGTTAGGTCCACAAGTGGAAGTGTTGGTCTTTAAGAATATGGGTGTTTGCACATGTAAGAAACCAGACTATATGGGCACAGATGTGTTAGTGGGAACTTGGAAAAAGTCTTTGGTCAAGGGGGATACAAGTGGAAGGCTTGGGACAAAGATGTGAAATTATCATTTATAAGTAATGAGGTAACAATCACAAGTGTGAAGTGAGTTTACCTGGCTTAGCTTTTATTTTTTTTTTTTTTTTTTTTTTTAGGAACAGTGTCTAGTATCTTACTATGTCGCCCTCAGTAGAGTGCTGTGGTGTCATAGCTCACCTCAACCTCAAACTCTTGGGCTCAAGGGATTTTTTTGCCTCAACCTCCCAAGAAGCTGAGACTACAGACACCTGCTATGGCTTAGCTCTTTTTCTAGCCATTTGAAGAAGCTCAGGATGAATTGAATTTTTGTGGCATTGATTTGTCCTAATGAAGGCACAAGGGCAGGGATTGATGGACTTTATATGTTTGGATAAAAAAGAAAAATATTAAGGAAGAGTGAGATTAACAGTTCTTGGAACACTGAATGATTGGTCCTAGTGGAAATTGAAAATGGGAGAACAAGAAGGAATAATCTAGGAAAAATCGGAAGAGGCATACTTGGAGATTCAGTAAAGAAAACTCAGGTAGAAAAGAACTGGATGGGAGTGCAACAATCTGCACGCCTAGGTTATTAGAAACTATTATTTGCAATTTCATAACCGCAACAGAAGAACGGTAAATGGAACAGGATCTAGCATACGATTGAAATCCTGTAATTTTTAGAAAAACATTGGAATTATTAACTTGAGAACTACAGGGATGCACTTAGGACACTTGGACACTACACAGGAGAGGCAGAGCAGTTTTAATTAAGATTGACCATCAATTCCAAAAGAGGGAGATGCGATAAGTAGACAGGAGGGGGGCGGGAGGATAAAAAAGGAATGTGCAGAGTTAAGTGCGAATTAGAGCCCATGGTGACGAATAGATGTAGAATGCCTGAGAATAGATGTAGAATGCCTGAGGCTTTCTCTGACATTACTAAGTACCAGGCAAAAAAAATCCTAGTTACGTGTTCCTTGGTGATTAAAAGTCTTGGTATCTTCATTTCAGGCCATTGATAATATTGGTTCATGCCTATGATCCTAGCACTCGAGGAGGTTGAGGTGGGTAGATCTCCTGATCTCAGGAATTTGAAGCCAGCCTGAGCAAGTGCAAGACCTCCTCTCTACTAAAAATAGAAAAAACAACCAGGCATTGTGGCGAGCATCTATAGTCGCAGCTACTTGAGAGGCTGAGGGCAAAAGGATTGCCTGAGCCCAAGAGTTTGAGATTGCTGTGAGTTATGATGCCACAACGCTCCTCTACCCAGGGCAACAGAGTGAGACTGTCTTCAAAAAAAAAATTTTTGTTTTATTTTGTTTTTAGAATATATCAGTTAATTTTTACTTTTTAAAATGTACAACTCCATGGCTTTCAGTATATTCACAAAATTGTGCAACTTCTACCACTTTCTAATTCCAGAATGTTTTCATCAGCCTATCTTTGTTACATCAGTGGTCTTTCTCTTCTTATCACAGTCCCTGGCCACTATTAATCTACTTTCTGTCTGTAAATTTACTTACTCTGGCTCCTTTGACATAGTGTGTATTATCTAGGTTTTTTTAATGTCATAGCACATTACCAGTCCTTGGTTCTTTTAATAGCCAGATTACATCCCACAGTATGGATGTGCCACATTTTGTTTATTTCTCAGTTGATCTACATTTGGGCTGTTTATGCTTTTTGGCCATTGTGAATAGTAATAATTCACATAAGATGTACAAATTGTGGACAATTTCTTGAGTGTAGATGTAGGAATGGAATTGTTGAATCATGGTAACTGTTAAACCTTTTGTGGAATTACCCAGCTGTTTTACCAAGCAGCTGCACCATTATACATTCTCCCCAGCAGTGTTCCACTTTTTCCACATCCTGGCTAACCCTAGTTATTCTGTCTTTATAAATAACCATTCTAGTGGGACTGAAGAGGTATATCATTGTGGTTTTAATTTGCATTTTTTTTATGACAATATGGTTGCTGTATGCTTTTATTTGTATGAGGGGAGATACTTTATTTCCTGCCTTCAAAACTGGTTACCATAAAGCCCATTTTAAAAATCTTTAAATGAAATCAGACTATCTCACTATTAGGCATTTCAGGATTACTTTTGTTTTATACTGTGGGAGAAATTTGCTAGTTTGTTAAAACCTGTTTTAAAACTCATCTTTCAGTTTATACTTCATCTCCTTATATAAAACCAACCACGGGATTGGTGCCTGTGGCTCAAAGGGGTAGGGTACTGGCCCCATATACCAGAGGTGGTGGGTTCAAACCCAGCCCCAGCCAAAAACTGCAAAAAAAGCTCAACCACGGCTTGGCGCCTGTGGCTCAAGTGGCTAAGGTGCTAGCTACATACACCTGAGCTGGCGAGTTCAAATCCAGCCCGGGCCTGCCAAACAACAATGATGGCTACAACAACAACAACAAAAAAAATAGCCGGGCATTGTGGTGGGCACCAGCTACTTGGGAGGTGGAGGCAGGAGAATCACTTGAGCCCAAGAGTTGGAGGTTGCTGTGAGCTGTGATGCTACAGCACTCTACCCAAGGGGACAGCTTATGAGGCTCTGTCTCAAAAAAAAAAAAAAAAGACTCCTTAGGAAACAGGAACCAAATTTCATTTTTGCTAAATTGCTTGCAGACTACTTGATAAGGAGAATGAGCAGATAGTGATTTAGTTGAATGAACCAAGTGTTAGAACTGGTGCATATGCAGTCTTTTCATTCTGAAGCTTATGCAACCTTTGTTTTAGGGGCCCTCCTCGCCAAAGACAGCCCAGAGAGGACGGCAATGAAGAGGATAAAGAGAATCAAGGAGATGAGACCCAAGGTCAGCAGCCGCCTCAACGTCGGTACCGTCGCAACTTCAATTACCGACGCAGACGCCCAGAAAACCCTAAACCACAAGATGGCAAAGAGACAAAAGCAGCCGATCCACCAGCTGAGAATTTGTCCGGTCCTGAGGCTGAGCAGGGCAGGGCTGAGTAAATGCCGGCTTACCATCTCTACCATCATCCGG
>CAUYPK010056182.1:10000-69710 GCA_963574355.1 Loris lydekkerianus | reverse complement strand
TTTAACAATTACCTACTTTTGACCAGTCCTTTTTTCAATTCTGTTCTACCCCCCCCCCCCGCATTTTTACTGCACTTGTTGGTATTTTTTTTTGTGTTCTTTTTTTTTTGTTTTTTTGTGTAAATTTTTATTTTATTAATTAAAATAACTATAATTTATTTAAAAATTTGGGGGGGGGTGGTAGAACAGAATTGAAAAAAGGACTGGTCAAAAGTAGGTAATTGTTAAAGGTGGGTGATAAGTTACATGGCAATTCATACTAGTCTGCTTTTGTACATGCATAAAAACTTAAGTTAAAAACAAAGTAAAAAAAAAAATATATGCCCAAAGTAAAAAACCACTTGAAACACAGCTCTACTAATGAAAAAAAACCATAAAAGGTATGGGGGAAGGGAGGGAGAAAGGAGAACCTAATAATGCTAAGTCTCACAAAATTATTCAATAATGAAAACCATTACTGTTTAATTCTAATGGTGTTAAGTTACAAACTCCTTGACAAAACATCTGCATATAAGACTGCCTCTTTTAGAAAGTGAACTACTTAGTGAGGGCGGGAGTGGGGATGAGACTGGTACAGAACTGACTTCACTCTCATCATGCTTTTTCAGTCATGTGAATGAACATGACTTTTGCAATCGTTTTACCTTCTTGAACCTCAGTTTCCTCATTTGTTAAATGAGAAAACGGTGGCTTTGTGTTGCGTGACCGGAGATGTGAATAACAGTAGCTTTGCTGAGGGTGTAAACTCACTCCTATAATTATTAAGTCAAGAAACAGACTACACGAGATGAGATGGTGTGTAGCAAAGATCTTTATTTAGGGGTTTCATTTTATATCTTTCTAGTCACGTACACAATTTATTATCTATTAGTTTCACCATTACCTCAATTTACCTATCTGAAATCAACTAAAAAGGAAATATCCTGTTACCACATCAACACAGTCACTTTTGCAGTAAACGTCTTCTTCTAAATACTGACTAATCTCTAGGCAGGTGTGTAAACAAAATCATAAAGAAGAAAGTAGCCACAGGGGAACAGAGTTAATGGAAGAATATCTTCAAGCATTTACTCAGTTTACTCACTATGAAGTAATGACTGTGTCTTTCCCTCAGGGCAGAGCACCTATAGACCTCTGACAATATGTTGTTAACATATGTCAACCCTCTGGCTCCTATCTCTGAGGAAGGGCGGCTTGCCCTTTGATCTCAGGCTTCACGGGGTGCACAGCTTCAGAGAATGGCTTGTGGAATTTTAACTCCAGGGAAGCCAACTCTCTGTGTGTCCCAAGGGGCTCCAGGTCCCTCTGGAAGAAAAGCAAGTCATTTTAAACTCACACTGAATTCACTTTGTGTGCTTGATGTAGGATATGTTTATTTCTAAATATTATCCTACACTTTGCTGCTTAACAAAGCACTTTGTGGATGATATGAGAATATAATAGAATACAAAATGTCAGAGAGTAAATCCAGGGCACAACTGCTCATAAAATCATAGTATATATGACCCATCTCTTACCATCCATAAAGAAAAATCAGAGAGGTCAACTCTTTTGAAAATATCAATTCTCTCATTAAGTGCTCTCACGCCACATTATGAACTGGCTGCACCTTATGAATAACATAAATTATCTAGACTTAAATGTCTTCCCCTCAACTTAAAGGAACAAATCAAGAGGGAAAAATGTTTTCCTTCTTCTGTTGCAGATGGCTATCTTGTTTATGTGTGTATACATGTGTTTGTTTCTACCAAGAAAGTAAATGCTAACCAGACTCTTCCATTTACTTGCATCGTACAGTTTAAATCACTAACAACAAAGCAAAGCAGGGTGACACAGGGGAAGGTATGGGCTATAGAACTGAGCAAACCTATGTTTGATTCCTGGCGCCACCATACTAGATGAGTGATGTGAAGCTTAGAAATAACCTGTGTAAAGTGCCTGATACAGAGCTGACACTCAGGAAGTGAGAGCTATTTCTGTCATTGGTATTATTAACCAACAAAAGACCACAGGTTGCAGGCACCAAAAGGATAGACCAAGAATTTGGCTCAGCATTCAGGAAATTCACTAATTGTAGGTTTTTCCAATTACTCTATGCAGTCAGTAGGCCTATAACTAAAGTCCAGAATGATACACTTAATACAATTTGGAAAACCTTTATTCAGACATGCCTTTAAGAATTATAAATCAAATGTAATTTTGCTATAAATATTCATAAATTTAGTCAAATACCTGAGTGCCAATTTGATTAAGATAAAAAAGAGAAAGGGGGGTGTCCCTGAGGGACTTACAATCTACCAAAAGTAAAGACACAATCAACCTAAGTAAGAATACAACTTAGTTCATTAGCCTACTATTGACAAAATGATCCTAAAATCAGAAGGAAAAAATCCTACTTCCACGGTCATCCTATTGGTATTTAGGAACTTCCTAAATCTTCCCTCTGACGAAGTTCTTTGACAAGTCTAGCTTAAGTATCTGTTTCAGCAGAAGTCTATTTCCTGTTTGTTCTATTTCATTAGCATTCATTTACACATAATTATATCATGTTGGACAATTAAGTTCCAGAACTCATCCTAGAAAAAGTGCTACATACCTTATTGCTAAATATCTCCAGTCTCTAGATGGCCAAGGGAGTACTTCAAAGGTGATCAGTGATAATCACCAATGAGGTATGTAGAACTTCTAGAATGAGTTCACAAACTTAACTGTGCAAAGACAGCTCTTATGGCCATTCCAGAAAAAGAGTTCCAAAATTACTCTGAAGGATGGACTAGGTGCTGGTGGGGAGAACCTCGAAGGTATCTGTAGTGATATTCAGCGATGAGGTATGTAGCATTCTAAGATGAGTTCATGAACTTAATTGTCCAACCTCGTATTGCATTTTTTCTGATGAGCCTGAGGTAGAAAGAGCATAAACTGCATTGAATCTTTTCTCAGCCTAGTTAATCATTTATGAAACAGAGAAACAGCACCTACCCCACAGAGCTGCTGGAAGAATTGAATTAAGTGAGATGTTGTGGGTATAGCATCCAGCACAGTGCCCAGCATAGAGCAGGTTCTTAATTGCAGTGTTCAGAGTCTGAATTTGCTCAAACTCTTAGCCACAAAAATGCAGAAGTCTTGGGATTGTGACAGCATTATTTGACTTGGCACCATTTTATTTACTGGGAAGCCGTGCATTCACTTGCACTGCTATGAAAAATATTACTATTATTGAAGCAGCAGTAGCTGCTGGGCCAGCAGTGAGTGCTTATTTTGATTTGCACTTTGTGGAAATAAGGAGTATCTAATTTTGTGTAAACGCTATTAATGTGAATAAACATTACAAGGAAAAGGGCTTCATAAAAAATGATTAATGAAACATAAAGTAAGACTCCTCACATTCCAAAACAACATTGACACTCTAATTTTTACCTCGGGTGATGGGACAGGGAAGAAGCTACTCAACAGAAGGAAAGCTGTCAGCCCTCAGGAGACCTGTAAGCAGCCTCTGTTATCTAACACTAGGGAAATTTTCCAAAAAAAAAAAAGAAAAGAAAAGAAAAGAAAAAAGCCTAGTTGCCCTGCTTAGTCTTCCACCTATCCTGGGTATCTGTGGAAAGAGTATCCAAAGAACTCCGTGTCATCACTTTGGTTTAAAGGACACTGGGATGTTTCTTCCCTGTCCACAACCTGGGTGGAATGTTAGTCTTTCTTGACCACATCAGCAAAGCTAAAACTGGGCAGCACAGTACTCTGACCACAGTCCTTCCAAGCATCCCAAATGAATAAATAAAGAGCAGAAGAAATCAAGGGGAGATGAGACTTATAGAGGTAAAGGAAGGGAAACTAATATCCTCCAACTGCCACTGGGTACCTGGCATTTACCTGTCTTATTTTACCTATTAGTTCTCCCAACACTCTGTGAGTCTCTCTATTTAACTTTCACTGCAAAGGAAAATGAATGAGGCCAGTAAACCTGGGTCCTAGTACCAGCTTTGCCGTGTGTCTCGGTATATGGAAAGTGAGCTTCTCTGTGCCTCTTGCCCTTCTCTGTGGACCACCCCTACCTCCAGACTGAAGGAAAGGATTAAGCTTTACCCATCACATAACCCCATCATCCTAGGCAAAGCTCAGTGGAACAGAGGTGGTCTCCTGATCCATGTTCAGCCAGTCTGATTCTCCCTCTCAGGTATGCCTGTCCCAGAATCAGGCACACACCCATCTGGCATAGGGCACTGGAGCTGGGGATAAAGTAGCATCAGGGCTGCCAATTGCCAAAAAAAGAATATTCTTATTTCTTGTGATTCTTGCCCAATCATGTTCCATCCTCTTGCCCCCCATTTTGTTTGAAGTAGTTGTGTTTTATTATTTACAACAAAAGAGCCTACGTACGTGGGTTTTCTGGGCCTTCATGGTCTCTAAGACCTTTTCCAGCTCTGCAGAGTTTATGTCATAATAACACAGTTATTATTGTACTGATGATAGCCTACTATGTGGCAGGTTGCTTCAATACTCACTGGGGACATAACCATCCTAGACCAAGGCTTTGGGCACAATGCTACATAAATACAAAGTAACCAGGCTGTTTTATTAATAGAGCAGGCTGGGAAGAGCTTATATATTCCTCTATCCAAAGCGCATCTGGCAGGAAAGGAATGGCCTAGATTGACTTAGCCAACCCTTTGCTTTCTATAGTTGGTACCAAAATGAAACTGTCTTTCGGGCTTTGCCTCCTCAGTGGCTGAGGTTCTGATTTTTATTTTCCTAACTGAGTGGCTGTCTTGTCAAAGGGACACACATTCCAGTTCTTTGGGGGAATGTTATACCACAGCCTCATCATTAAAATTCGGTTCTTACATAACTGACTGCAAACAGCACCATGACACAGGGCTGCTTGGGGTAAGAAAGAGCCCACTATCAACTCCCAGATTCTGCTAAGACCAAGTAGAGTCAAGTGCCTCCCATTGTGACTTAAGCCCTTCCCCATACATAATTCATACTCATTTTACTGACGTTGAAGAGAAGCTATGAAACATGTAGAAATGCAAATTCAAGGACATCCATTTCACTTTAAGGCTCCTGACTCCAAAAACAAAATAAAATTCCTTGTGGTTTCAGGGCTTCAAACTATAATCAATAAAGCACACGATCTAGCTGACAGGCTCTGTTCCAGTCAGGGCCAAGGCATAAATGCTTCACCTCCCCACAAATGACCAAGATCAAATACCTGTATTTATTATGTAACATAGAAAATAGCTCATTATCCCACAATCCCAAAAGGACAGCTTTGATGTACAAATAGAAGGGGCTCTGTCAGGGAGAGGAGGTTTACAGAAACAGAGGCTGGATATGGTGGCTCATACCCATACTCCCAACTACTCAGGAGGCCAAAGTGGGTGGATTGCTTGAGGCCAGGAATAGACACCACGGTATTCTAGCCCAGGCAATGGAAACCCTATCTCAAAAAACAAAACAAAACAAACAAAAAAAGAACAGCAGCAGCAAACTGCAGAGAACTGGCAGTGACACAAGGCAGCACAGGCAGTGAGGCTGTACCAGGAGAGCCCGTCAGGATGGCCTGGATCAGAGCACACAGCACTGGTCACTGCTTCTCTTAATTCTGCAAGCAGCACTCGCTAAGGGCTGAGTATACTGTGTTGAGAGCCTGTTTCAAGTCAAACTGTCTGTGACTGTGACCTGCAATGGTCAGAGGGTTAGTGCTGCCCTAGTCCTCTTATTCCCATCTCTACCTCCTCATCTAGATCCTTTAAGTACACACACCTGACCTCATCTCTGTCATCTGACCTATCACCCACCCTTCCAAAATGAGTCTACCAAGTCCCACCTCTTCAGTTACACATTTAATGGTTTAATGTGATAATAATATAGGCCAACAGTAATGAGGATAATAAAAGCAATCGTTCATAGACTATTTACTACTATGCCAGGCAACTACTGTAAGCCCTTTAAATGTACTAATTTGCTAAGAGGTAAGTACTACCCACATGCGGAAACCAAGATCAAGTTCAGTGACTTGTCCAATACACACTAGAAATAATTAGGTCTGCAATTAACCTAGTCAATGTTGCCCTCCTCAAGCCAAATGTCATCACTGGTCCCCAGCAGAGAACTCCTGCCCGTCTTATCCACATTAAGGAAGGCTCTGGCCTTACACTCACCTCCTTCCTCCCTGCCCCACAGGAGGGCTGACTAATCTAACTGGTCAGATCTTGACATGCACAGGGCCACGTTTCCCCAGCACATGAAGTCACCTGAGAGCATTGCATGCATTATCTCCTTTAACACTCAAGATAACACCATTTATTCATCACAGGAAGAAACAGAGACTTAGATATAAAGTGAACTCCAGCCCCATCACTTACTCATGTTTAAATACACATGGGAATGGGTGAGGCCAATGGATGAGATTTTAGTCCCCAAATTACTAGGTTACATAAATGGAAACCATCTCTCTGAGGCTCCCTGGACCCACAGAAAATGAAGGCAAAGGTCTGGGTAGTGTTTGAACATCCGACACCACAAATGGCTTCTGATGAAAGGTTCTCAGAGAGAACTACTCTGTCCTTGCAAAGCACGCCTCATGAGACCAAGACACGGGCAGACTGGGCCAGCAAGTCAGATACCTTCCTTCAGATGTCCTTTCTGTTCTTCCTCTCTAGAAGCAACTTCCAGGGAGTGGTACTGGAGAAGACTCCAATACCCACACTGCATACAACCAACCCCCACAGCCTTAATAGAGAGCAAAATATAAAGCGCTCAGGATGGGAAGTCAGGAGCCCTCATTCCTTACATGGCTTCCTTCCCATCCTTGGGCCTCAATCTTCACATCAGAAAGCAAAAGGACGAAACAGGACTCATTAACTTTCTCCCACGGAGATACAAAGCTTAAAGGCTCTTTTAAGCCAAACACAGGAATAAGGCAAGACTTTGCTTTCCCACTCTATAACTGACAATCCAAGCATCAGATCAGCAGAAATAATCAGTGCTACGTTACTGAGCTAACGTTCTTCAGGCAAAACCAAACACATCTGGTGTCAAAGTTACGCAAACCACTTTATTGGAGATGTTTTCTATTACTCTTTCTACAACCCTGCAAGCCATGATTAGGGCCCCTTTACAGCTTCCACGGGCCTCTCGGAGATCAGGCTCCCAGACTGGAAAGATCTACACCTGATATCTTCCAAGGTCCCTTTACCTGGGGTATTTAGTGACTCCCTGAGTAACTAGCACCCAGCAAAAAGGAAGGGCTGTGTACAGCCGGAAAGAGTCAGAAAGCGGCCAGCCAGCAAACCCTGTAATCTAGTAAAGAACCTGGACTGAGAGTAGTAGATCTTCAGCCAGGGCTGTGGGCGGCTCACAGGCAAAGGCAGGTTGGTTACAATCTCAGGGCGGAGCTGGAAGCGACAGAGCCATTTTCACGTCTGCACAGTCCAGGTAGGACTGCTGGCAGCACTGTCTTTGACCACAAAAGGCAGAGACTTTAGAGAGAGATCCAACAAGAAGTCTCAGAACAGAAAAAACCAGTTGTCTTTTCATTTTTCCTCTTTCCTCCAAACTCTGTATCAAGCAGAGATAAGAAAAATAATTAACAGACATCTTTTCCATGGGTCCTGCAATTCCAAAAAAGTAGTAGACAGGAAGCATAGAAGAATGAAATACAAAAGAAACAGAAAGAGCTTTCGATTCAGAGGTTCTGGGGTCACAGCCCAAGCTTACCTACTCTCTACTTCCATGTGACACTGGACAAGTCATTTAACCTCCCCGAGCATTTATTCTTAAGTAAAAGAATAAGACTGCTTCCAGAATGTATGTTTAGATTATAGAGGTAAAAAATGTTTTTTAAAGCCCAAAGATATATATATAAAGCAAAAGCTAGCATGGACCATCTGGATAATGAGTTTGTTCCTTGTTTTAGAAAGAACATGAGGCCAGGCATGGCGATTCACACCTGTAATCCCAGTACTCTGGGGAGGCCAAGGAGGGTGGATCAAGTAGAGCGAGACCTGTCTCTCCTAAAAATAGAAAAACTAACCAGGTTTTGTGGCCCCGTCTGTAGTCCCAATTACTCGGGAGGCTGAGGCAAGAGGATTGCTCGACCCCAGGAGTTTGAGGTTGCTGTGAGCTATATGATGCCATGGCACTCTACCCAGGATGAGAGTGTGACTCTGTCTCAAAAAAGATAAAAGAAAAGAAAGAACATAAGAGCATGAATTCTGGCACATAAAGTTTCCTCCTCCTTTGACTCTGTAGGCAAATGTATTCAGTACCCTTTGCTTGTATCACCCAGAGAAAACTCACCCTAGGTACCTCCAGACTGGGCCAAAGGTCTGGGCCAGAGAGTCTTGAATTCTGTCTGGGATAGAGGTACCACCGGCAGATTTGTTTGCCTTTTGTTGTATTATCTCCAAGATAATACATCCTTAAGCAAAGGGATGAACCTTACTTTACTAAAACCCCTGCTGAGAAGGGTTTTTGTTTTTTAAAGACTATAACCTCTTTGAAATAACTAATGGACATCTGAATGGGCATTTGCTATATAAAGTAGCACTTTTTATTAAGTATACTAGCTTTCAAAATTTATAAGAGGTAATAAATTTGCATTCTAGAACAGTGCAAATAGATGAACAAGATCCAACCCCAAGCCTTGGCCATAGAATTCATATGTTTAAGATTCTGCAGGACAATATTTGAGGACCTAACAAAATTTGTACCAAAGACTGATGACCTCTGGAGGGAAGTACCCAAAAGCACAAGGGTAAAATCTAACATTTACATGGAGACCGAAGGTATACATATACATGACATCTGCCTGGCATGCATAAGGACTCTACAGGATTGACCCTCAGCTCACTACCCTGGGCAAAATACTTATCTGCTGTAATCCTCAATTTCCTCCCTTGTAAAATGGGGCCAATGTTAATAGTAGGGTGAAGGCAGGAGTTAATAGCATGCACTTGTTCTTAGTCAAAGGCACAGAAGTGATTAAATGGTTATGTGGAAGGCTCACACATAGTAGGGACACTAACAACTGATACTTGTTACTATTACAAACTGTTACTACTACATTCCATGTCTTCAGTCATTTCTTCATCCAGTCAAATGTTACCTTGTCTTCAGAGAGGTCTGAACACCATCTGAATACATTAAGACAAGCCTCTAATGCCTGACCCACACTTGACTGACAGTTCCCTTAAAAAAAAAAAAACCTTTCCGTTGTACTTCTTGGGTGTGGAGCTTTTCATCTTTGTATCCCTGGGCCTATCACACTGCTGGACACATAGGAGTCACTTAACAACTGGAATACTGACTGGATGGTAATTTGAATGATTTACCTTGTATTCCTAAAATGAATGTTCTGTACTATTTTCCCCACTTATAAACTGACCCTTCCCATTTCTACCTTGTTAAGATTTATAGCTTTCTTTCTTTCTGAAAGGCCATTAGCTTCCCCATACTACAATCCAGACAATAACCCTGATACCTCAGAAGGAATTGGCAAAATGACTTATACAAGCAGATGCTTCCCCCAAATGTGTAGAGTAAATGTTGTTTATGGATTACATTCAATGAAGTCCCCACATTTAAATCTGAAAACCCATACATATCTAAATCTTTGAAAACATGGGGGTTGGAGGAATAGTATTTAAGTAAATGCTATTAAAAACTCCCCCTGAAATGTGAGCATGAAGAAAACACTAAGTCTCTAAGCAACTTAGGCACCTGACTCATGAGACCAGAATTAAAAGGTGCAACAAAAGTGAACCATGTTCACTAGAAAGCCACTGAAATAAGTCTTTGCAGACATTCAGAATGTCTGTTTTATGTCTAACTATTTGAAGGATTTCCCAACTCCATTCTCTTTACTAGCCACTTGACCTTATTACAAGTCACTCTATCTCTCAGGACCTCAGTTTTCTTCTCTGTAAAATGGAGTAATAACTAGCCCTTCTTCACAGAACTCATGTGAGGGTTAATGTAATAATGCATGCCATTTGCCCCCAACAGGCCTGTTACAGAGAAGCTACTCAATAAACGGGCAGAACATACTTCCTCCATAGTCATCAAAATAAAGTGCTGGCCCCATATAAAATAACTGAGCATTTACCATGCTGGACTCTCTTTCTTTTAAAAGGCACTAAGTATTAGCCACTCGAAGCCTTGTATCAGAGGGTTACTTCTACCGTCTTCCTCACAGTGGTCCTAAAATGCCTGCCTACTCTCTTGTCAGGAAAACTCAGCTTTCTCTCAGTTACTCATAACTTCCAAAGGGTCACAAGTAAAATGGCACACATCAGTGTGCGTTGGTTGCTGAATAAGCAAAACACTGGCTTTTTGCTTGGAAAACACAAATCAGGATGGGGCCATGCCTGTGGCTCAGTGAGTAGGGCACCAGCCCCATGTACCGAGGGTGGCAGGTTCAAATCCGGCCCTGGCCAAACTGCAACAACAACAAAAAAAAACCCCACACATCAAGATGAAACCTTGGCAGAATACCAAATGATCCATTCCGGCCCTTCCTCCCCTCCCCCCAAGGCAGTCATTCATTGTATGCTAGCCAAACCCTGACTCCTATGGTCACATGCAACCAACACTTTGCACCCCAAGATGAAGCCCAGAAGTAAATTCTTCCCCTCTTCTTAACATATATTTTTAATCTATTTCTTAGAGTTCTTACTACAAAGAGATTATATGAAAGCATCAACATCTTCACAACACAGCACACTTTTCTCCAAGGACACATAGCAAACAGGAGTGTAGGTTAATTTGGGGCTCAAGTTGGACATCTCTCAGCTTTTTAGATGAACTCTGTGTATGCTATTAATTAGCGACCCAAAGGGCAGAGAAAGTCATGAACAGGATGGTACTTAATGACAAGAACTAAGAATATTTTCTTTTTTAAGAAAATTCCAAGTTACCCAAACTAATTCCTATTTCAGTTTTCACATCACCAAAAAAGTACCCAAAAGTTCTCTTCCTAAGAATAACCACAAAATAACACAAGCCACATTCTTAAAGTTTCCAAATATCTCACTTGTAAAGCATATGCCAACAAGATTTTGTGGTTTATCCCCAAATCTTTCCTTACATTTCATGGAGAGGGAAGATTAACCATAAGCTTCATATTTTTTAAGAATTGAATTATGATCCAACTTAAGATACTTATAATAATGTACCACTTCCATACATGTAAGCTTAAGGAGGAAAAAAAATTCAACTGTAGTGGTTATCATCAGTAAAAAGCTAGAGCATACATTTAACATTCATGCAAAAGGTAACCTACCCCAAGTCCAACCACATATGATTCAAGAATTTAAAAAGATACAGCCCGGGGACAATGATTTCTTGACCAATACTGTACTCAAGTTGAGACAAAGAATTACAAATTACTGTGCTATCTTGAATGAAATATTTACTGTTACATTTTTTAAAAGATGAGTATTATCAGTATACTCTCATATGACACTTGAACTTACAGCCTGGTTCCAATTCCTTGTCAAGTCCATAGGTGACCATACTTGCACTATGGTTGAATCTATTTTCTACCTAACCTTGCAAAACAGTATTCTTCATGCCCCTCCCCACAAAATCTATCTTTTGTATTTGCTTTCAGATTCAGTTATCTTGAAGTACAATCAACAGTAGCTTCATGTGATTTAACATCAACCCAATCCTACCTGTTGCCAAAAAAAATACCCCTATAAACAGCATCACCATACTTACCCTTATCACACCCTGCAGAAACAGAGTACAGTAACACTATCTGAAAGTGCAAGAGAGTGGACAGCTCTATTAGCAGGCAATAAAGAACTTATCGAGAAAGAAAATAACCACTCAGTCTAATCAATCTTTTATCTTTTAGAAGCATATACAGTTAGTTCAGGAAAAGTATGCAAAATGCTTCTCCATCAGTATATGTATCAGTACATAACTATTAAGTAGACTGATCATGGGGCTGAGTACCTAGCAACTCCTCCTGGTGGGGCTAGTTCAATAAACAGTTCACAATCCTCCCCCAACCAAATCTATTTACCTCTAGCTTTGAAACAAACCTAGTTAGGTGGTCTTTCTCCATCCACTTCAAAATTCACCTCTAACACCCAATACTGACTCCAGACAGAACTCGAGGAGCAACCACAACTGGAATGAAACATTCAGGCCAATTCAAAGCGCCAGGCAGGTAAACAAGATGGGAGCTAGCACTAACAGAAGTTTCCCTCCCTTCTAAAAATGTAGGACCCCTGTCTACAAGTATCAAAGTCCATCTCCAGAGCAGTTTGCCCAAAGAAACCCAAGCTTCCCAAATTACAGAAGGCTGGTCTTGGTGGGCTTCAATCAGAAAAGTTCCTCAAACCTGAAATAAACCAACCCCACGGTAATCCACTTCGGGGAAATCATCTCCCTAACTTCCAGGCAAAGCTGCCTTTCCCAGCTGAAATAGCTTTTGCTTGATTAGCATGATGCTTTATGACGCTTACAGATGGTGCTGAGTTCCAGAGTAAATACCCTATTTTTACTGAGGCTCTAGAGGCTTCTGCAGTTCCTGGGCTTTCAGGTTTCTCCTTACTCATCCCTCTCTATCAATTCCCCTGAAAATTTTAAAGGAAATCGCTCTGCCCTTGGCCCTTCCCACGAACACCCAACGCTTTCCTGGAGGTGCCAGATAAGAGGAGCTGTCTCACTGCAGCCTCGGGCCTCTTTTCTCCGTCTCTAGTCATCTCAGGCAGGCTGCACTGACCTCAGATCTTCCTTGACAATGAGTGCCCGGCGGGCAGGTCCTGCTGGCGCAGCAGCCGGAGCCCTAATGGAGCCCTAGGGCGAGAGGAGCCGGCGGGACCAATCTGCACAGATCTCTTTCCACCTGGACTTTAAGTTCCGGGGTGGAGATAGTCCCAGCCTGCGTTCCCTCCTGTTCTTTTTGGATTTTTCCACCGGCCCCAGGCTCCGCAGCCAAGCCTGCCTGGCCCAGCCAGGCCGTGCAGAGGTGCCTTCGCTGCCCATCTCCCAGTCCCTTATTGGTGACCTTGGCCGCCCTCTTCGCCTCCGTGCCCTCAGTGGCCTGTCGCCACCTACTGCACGGGTTACGGGGGTCACAGAGATGTGGAAGAGCCGAACGCTGCAACATAGGCAGAGAGGTCTTCCTCGGAGTGTCCAGAGCTCACCCAGTCTTCTCCCTGGCCTTTAAACCCGCCAGACCCCGGAAAGGGCAGGCAAATGGGAAAGGGGGCTGCACGTCTGAAGTCCCCATTCACCTGGGAGCAGGGGGCTGCCAGAGGGGGTGTGGCTCCCCTTGCCCCCAACGTCCCCTCTATCCCCAGATCAGAAAGCAAGACAATCCAACCGCGAGGCAGTGGCTGCGAGCGCAGATAGCGAGCGTCCCCGGCCCCGACCTACCTCCTCCAGCAGCGTGACTGTGTTCCTGCAGTTGTGCAGCCGCGTGGTGAAGCTGGACGTGGTGGGCGAGTTGTAGTCCTCGGTGGTCTCGGCGATGAACTCGGAGACGGAGATCTGGTCCGGCATCCTGCCGGGGGGGCGAGACACAAGCGAGGGCGGGAGGTGAGTCACGGCGCAGGCTCCCGGGGCCACGGGCCGCCCGGCGGCTCATGAACGCCCCGCGCGCAGCCCGCCACCCGCCGCCTGGCCTGGCGCGCAGCTCCTGTCCCCGGCGGCGGCTGGAGGAAGGGCGGGCAGAGGCGGGCGGCGGGGGCGCTCGGCGCGGGGCCCTTCAAACTCCGAGCGGCGCGCGAGGCAGGGGGCTCTCGGGGACCCGCCTCCCTCTGCTCATGCCGGCGGCGACGACCGCGGCTCCTCGGCGGCGGGGGAGGGGACGCAGCTGCGGCGCGGCGTCCGGGTCTGGGCTTGGCCGGGCAGCTCCCGGCGGCCAGCGCTGCCTCCTCAGACGCTTTCTGACAGGCGGCGGCGAGGGCCCGACAGACTGAGCACACACTCCCGCGGGCAGGCAGGCGGGCGGCGCTCCCGCTCCAGTCACGGGGACAAACAAGGAAGTGCTCTGCGCACGCGCCGCCGCCCCCCGCCGCGGCCCCTGGCCCGCCCCGCCGCCCGCGCACCGCCCCCGCCCGCGCCCGCGCCCGCGCCCCCGCCGCCTCTGGGGCCTGGAGCCGACGCGCGCCGCGGGAGCCCGCACCCCGAGCCGCCCCAGGCGCGTTTACTTCCGCGAACTCCTTACGCCAGCGTTTTGCAAGAAGGGGGACCAAAAAAAAAAGTTGTGCGTGTTCTTTTCTAGTCCCGTGTGGGTGCAGGAAGCGAGAGCCGCCTCCCGCTGCGAGGGCCGTGGACCGGGCGAAGGAGGCGCGGGTTCTGGGCTGGACTCCCGGGCCGCCGGGCTTGCAGCTGCCCGCTGGCCTGCCGGGCTCACTCCCTTTGCCGGGCGCTCATCGCCGCTGGAAGCTAGTTGTGTGCGGCGTGCTTAGGTCGCTAAAATGCAGAGTGAAGACAAATGAAGCGTTTTGTTATTGTTGCCATAGTTTGGTAATCATTCCTTTGCACTTTTTTTTTTTTAACCTGGAGGAAGGCAGGGTCGGCGAGTGTAAAAGGCACGGACGGAGCTGCAAATGTCAAACGCAAAGCGGGTGCAACACTTCACTGGGAAAAATACCCAACAGATAGCTCACTCCTCGACCTCAGTAGGTG
Organism: Loris lydekkerianus; assembly: GCA_963574355.1. Classification (NCBI taxonomy): domain Eukaryota; kingdom Metazoa; phylum Chordata; class Mammalia; order Primates; family Lorisidae; genus Loris; species Loris lydekkerianus. Next base: position 55,055 of record CAUYPK010056182.1, on the reverse strand, counting down.
GCTATTTTTAAAACTAGCTCGATCTATTTAATCTATAGAATCCATTTAATTTCTCGCCATTGATGGAGGATAAAATTGTTTTTAAAAGACCTTTACCACAGGATTGATCCCTGTGATTCAAACTAAAAGAGCCTTGGATAGCTGCCTGGTAGCTGGTCTCCTTTAGAGGGGAAGGCTGGCCCTGTGGCCTGCCCCAGGATTGAGCTGTCCTTGTATATTGTTATGTCTGTCCTCTGGTCCTTACCGCTTGACTACAAGGGAATGACCCAAAGCATGAATCTTGTCTTAGCATTGGGCCCAAGAAGTTGAGTGGCTGTCTAAATGAAAATGAATCACCTCATTAACTGTCAACAAACGTTTACTAAGTGCCTACTATGTGCCTGGGAGATTCAGTGACAATGCCCCTGCTCTCATGGAACTAGAGGTAAACAGACAACTAACAAATATATAAAGTGGAGCAAATAGAAAGTATTGGCTTTGCTACCCTGTAAATGTTCAGAGAGGCCTTTCTGACAAGTTCACATGCTGAGAAAATGAGAGAGGTGAGCCACACACATCCTGTTGGCTATGGGATCTGGGGCCCTCATGAAGGCAAAAGAAGCTGTGGTATTGAGTTAAATGATAACAGAGGAGAAAGTGCTTTGTGCACACAGGAAAGCCATTATGAACGTGTGAGATGTTTATCTCCCTGCATTGGCTGTCCTGAACTTGTGCCTCCCTTGAGATCCTCATCAATGGCCTCCAAGAGTCCTTGCTTCAGGTTGGCAAATGTTCCCACTCACTGAAGGAAAATCTTGTAAGGGGATGCTCAGGAAGAGATACTCTTCCCTGGCAAAGTGAAGTGTTAAGAAATCACCTTCAAGAGACATTACTTAAAAAGAAAAAATAGTATATAAATAGGCACCCACTTTCTCCTCATTAAGCACCTTAAAAGCTTCATTTAGGACCCCTAAGTTTGAAGTTCATAGAAGGCTAAGTGGAGGTAGCTGAAGATCTGTAGCCGGAGGTCACTTAGTCATGTGTAGTAGCTGACAGAACATGGTGTTCTGAAGTACAAGCCACCCAGGAGAAAATCCTACTGTTTTCCCCCACTAAAAAAAGGCACCCTGCACCTGGAAAGTTCTGTGACTTGGAGCAAATGTGGCCCCTACTAGCTTGGGCTAATTAAGCTCTCTGAGCCTCAGTAACGCCATGCTACCCAACAGAGCACTGAGAACATTAATACCTTGTGCCTAGACTTCACTCCAAGAAGGCCTTCCTTCCTCTAGGCTGCAAAGAAATTTAGACTGACAATTTTACATTTATTCTAGTCTTCCCTCTATTCCAAGTTATCATTTATCAACTGTCCCCTCCACTGGGCTGGTAGCTCCTTCCATTGTCTCTATCTGGCATATAGTAAAAGTTCAATAATTATGAGCTATTCTTAAAATCCCAGAGTTGTTGTATAACTGCCTCAATTCCAAGGGGCCTTTGAATTGAGAGCTGGGCTTGAAATAAGAACTTTCCTAATAACTGATGCTGTCATCTTGAGCCTTAGTTCATCCTTTGTAAAATAAAGGGGTGGGTGTGTCAAAATGACCGCAGATTCCCCCCAGCAGATTTGTGTGGAGACTCAGCTCTGCAGATGCAAAGAAGAAAGATGATTACAAGTTAAACTAACTGCAATGGTAGACAGCTGGGTATTTCTGTCTTCACTGAATTCACCAGAGAGTCCAAACTGCTGCCATCAATTGCTGTTTCAGTTTCATTTGAAGATTATGTTATGTATCTGCTCCTCCCTCGTCTCCTTTGGCCAAGAAAGAAAGAAGCTAACAATGAGATATTGTGCTCTGGTAAGTATATACCTCCTCAGACTGGCTTGTAATTACTATTTCAAAGGCTCACACCTTTACCCACCATTTCTGGGGTTCATGGATCATAATCCTCTTTAAATTTGAAACCATGCCTCAGTGAAAACCATCTGTACCTCTCATTTTCTCAAATACTCTGAAATCCATTCCTGGGTATCTGAAAGCAAACAGAGACTGACATGAACAGAACTTAAATGCTGGATTTCTTTGCATGAAGCTGCTGAGAAATATATACTATCTTCAGAGCTTGCAAAATCATACACACATATTTAAGCTTGTGTACACACCTAGCTTTATATAAAGCAGGCACCATCTTTGTTGTTGTCAGTATACAGACTGTTCAGTATCCTGAATGCCTGTTTCTTACTCTGAGCACTGCACTGCTATTGGGGTAGAGCAGTGGTCCTGGGGGAGGATGTGCTTTGTCTCCTTGAAAATAGGCAGTGAGAATGGTGGTGGCTTATTCTTCTGCACAGTGATGGCACTAGTGACACCACTGTCATCAGGGAATTAGGTCTGGGTTACATTTCCAGTTGCAGACCTCACTCTTGCCCATCTGTCTTATAAGCAAGGGGATGCATTTGCAAAATGACTGATGACAACCAGGGGAGGGTGAGTTGAGCTGGGAAGTCAGGGATGCTCTCTGGGCCCAAGAAACCAAGAAAGCTCCCAATGCTCTGATCTGCTGTCACAGTGTTACATAGACCTACAGTTGAATCACTACTGTCGCTTATTTGCCTTGTTTTCTCTAATAAAATTGTTTCAGATTGTTACATGAAATGAAATGAGAAGATGGGAATACAGAGGTTGATGCACGGTGAATAATCAACCAATATGAATTCCCTTTGAAGTCCCTTTTTATGTCAAAGATATCAATACATCTCTTTTTATTCCACAACTCCATCTCTAACTTAGTCACTTGGTGGAGGAAAGAAAAGGGGGAGGGGAAGGCTGCACTTTAATTCCCAAAGTCTGGGATCTCAGATTTGGGAACCGTCTTCAGAGGCAGAGGCCACGCTTATTCTCTTAAGTATCTTTTGTGAAGTCAGATCCTGTTTAGTGATGGTTTTGGATTTTGGAAGTAAATAAATAATATATAGTGTCAAACAAGATAAATACCAATCAGTATCAGAAGTGAGTTGATACCATAAAAGCCCCATTCTCACAAACACAGTTCCTATAAAGCAGTATATTCTAAGTAAAGCAACTTTGAGAAGATAGGACAGGACCATGAGTTATGAGATAATTCTCAAAGGAGAAAGACTTAGGCTTCATAGCTCTGCCACATAGCAACTATTACACCTTGTTAAAGTAATTCTCTGAGCCTCAGTTTTCACATCTATGAAATGGGGACAATGATAGTTCCTATCTCAGTGTTCTGAGAATTCACTGAGCTAAGGCATATAAAGTACTAAGTAGCAGAACCTGAGTCATCCTAAGTAGACAATATTTTTCAGATAATTATTATGGGAACTTTGAAAACCTAATCTGGCCATTTAAACTCCGATATTTTTGCAAAAAGAAAATATTCCCCAAGAACTGCTGTGTACTAGACACTTTGCTAAAGATAGAATTTACCCTTCTTTAAATCTCATAAGAACTTTACAAAGTAAATGTAATAATCCCACATAGAGAGAAACCTGAGGATCCTGGGGTCTGGGATACTCCTTTCTGCATTCCCATCCTGTGTCAGCCACTGTTGCGCTTGTTATATACACAGTGTCTGAACTCATTCACACAGCAGTCCTGAGACGTAAATATTACCATCATGAAAACTGAAACATAATAAAATCTCACTGCAAGTTAATGTACCTGAACCTGGCAGACTTTTCCACTGCTTGCAAAACTGTTCTCTTTACTGAACTCCATGTAGTGCTACTTTGTTAGATAAAATATTTTTCCCAGCGTAGGTGACCAAAGAAAGTATCCTAATTTCCAGGCGGTGCCTGTGGCTCAAAGAAGTGGGGCACTGGCCCCATATACCAGAGGTTGTGGGTTCAAACCCAGCCCAAAACTGCAAAAAAAAAAAAAAAAAGTATCCTAATTTCCTATTTCGCCTGATACCTTATGAGTTTGTTTTCTACCATCTTAATGAAATAGAAGAAAAATGATGCCGGGGCGAGAGGAGGGAGAGGATGTATTCGATTTCAGTGTTATACTGCTAGGCTCATGTTGCCATATTCTACATAAACCAAAGATTGAGTTTTTCATGTTCTTTGTATGAGTGCCCCCTAAGTGCACTCATGCAATTTCATGTAATAAAGAAAAAAGTCATTTCTAGTCCCAAATGTACTTAATCTAATTTAAATACTCCAAGCAAAACCACTAGAGTGTTCTCAGTAAGTAAAGAGGAAAAGTACATGGTTTGAAGACCAAAAAAAACTACTTTGTGTTCTACCTCCCTGTTGCCTGGCTATTCCTTCTGATGGAGGTAGGAGAAGAGTGGGGCAGGATGGTGGGAACCCAGACATGCAATGTAAATATCAAATGAATGAACTCAGGAAGGTATCTCTGCTCAAACCTGTAAAAGAAAATCATCAGCTAACAACTGTGCCCTGCACTATTCTGAGTCACTGTCATTGCAGGCACAACCTTACTTGACACTCACAGTAACAGTATAAGCAGGTACTGTATTACCTGTATTTTAAACACAAGGGAAACCTAAAGCTCAGAGGTCACCTTGGCAAGTAGTGGAGCAGGACCAAGCAGTCTGATTTCACAGCCCTTGTGATTAGCCACAGTGCTCTGCTGGCTCATCTAAGACAATGAATGGTCCACAGCCTCAGGGCAATTTTTCTGTTGGAGTCTATGTGTTATCTTTCTTCCTTCTGGAGAGCTCATTCTCAAATGCAAGCTTGACTGGTTTGGGGACAATGTTCTTGCCCCATTCTGGAATTAATCTTCACAAGGAAGTTTGCAAACTAGCCTCTCTCACTCCGCCTTAAGCAACTGGAGGATACTGGCACAGTTTGTGGGGAGAAACTGAGAACTCCTCTAGCAACAAACAGCTGTGTTAGTGGCAGGGTTTGGCTCAGAACTTTTATCTTCCTACCGAGTTTCCTGCACTAAGGAGTTCCCAGATTGTCAATCCCTGAGGGCACCTGGGGACTATTTCCTATGCATCTTTGCATCACCTATATCCCCTGGGAACTAAAGGAAGGACAGAATGTTCCTGGAGCCCAGGGTTTGACATTTTACAAGCACCATCGCTTGAAATCTTCCTAGTAAGCTAGTGAGGTAGCTTGTTTTCTGCTGAGAGAAAACAGATATGTACAGGCTGTTCAAGGTCAACAATGAATAACTGGAGAAAGAGTCCGTCTGAACCCAACGCCTGCAGGCTTTTTCTTCCCCTAGTGCAGGTCCCTGTCTTTACCTCATAAATGTTTTGAATTGAACTGGCTCCTTTTTATGTGATACATCAGTTCTAATATAAGTAAAACAACCTCCAGTGAAGAAAAATTGTGGTATTTTATGGGATTCCTAAAAATTCGTAATCTATAGGAATGAGCGATTTTAAATCTTACTTTATTCCTGAAAGAAACATATACTTAAAAAAAAATGAGAAAAACTTACAGAACATCCAAGTTTCTCTTTTTCTTCGACGAATTTAAGTTTGGTTGATCACACTTAATCAGGCTCACTTGTGTGCTATGTCAAGACAGAATAAACCTCTTTCATGGCCCTTTTCCATGGTACCATTTTCTAAGACACCATTTTCCAAACATTTTATATTTCTTCCACTGAACTGTGAGCCCCTTGAAATAGGGTTTTCTATCCACTATTATAGTCCTAGAGCACCAAGTGCTTAAGAGATACTTATTGAACAGAGGGAGGGGAGGATAAATTAGTGAATGAAGGAGCAAATGCTTACAGGACAGGGATGTAAGAGGGACTGGGAGGAGAGAACTGGGGAGAGCAATCCTGCCAGAAAGACTTTTAAGAATATGTGCTTTATCTAAGCCTTTCATTTTTCAGATGAGAAAACTGATTACCCAAGTGGTCCAGGTGATTTTCCCAGTGTTCTCTGTGGAAACTAGGGGCAAATGCCAGGTACCCCAGTCCCTGGGAGTGGGGCTATTTCTCCACCTTTCCTACATTTCAGGAATAGGATTGAAGACCTTCAGAAACTCCCATCTAACAATAGATTATGTGGGTCTTTGCGTCACAGTATCAAGGAATGTCGACTGACATTTGCTATTTAACAACTGTCACAGTATAAAATTGGACACACTATCACTTAACTGCCACTAATTTTCAGCAAGACGACTGTGCCCTACTGTTCTTACCTCCTGATTTCATTCTCTCTTCTCCATTTTCTTCTCCCTTCTTCAGTCACACCCTTTTCTTTCCTGTTCTCCAAAGCTAATGAAGTCTAAATCCTCCCTCCCCCTCTCCCATCCTACCTTAAGAAAAATACTGTATAAAAGATGGGATGGATGTTTTAACACTGGGAGTCAGTTGTCCAACCTGCCCCTTGCCCCAACTCAGGACAGCTCTCTCGCCCATGGAGAGTGCAGGTCATGTCAGATAGCTCCTTTTGCCAAGTCTACTTTACGTTCCTAACTGATACAGATCTCTGCCCCTCAGTCATTTTCAGAGATGAGATCACTGCCTTCTGAATCCCTGAGGACAGTGGGCGCAGAGTTATTAGGTTGGAACCAGTCAGTTCAGTTTTAGTCCACAGTTATCAAATAACTCTAACCTTTTTAGTGGTTAAGTGTGTGGGATCTGGATTCAGATTACCTGGGTTTCAATCCCAGTTCTGTCTCTTAATAGGGTCTGTTGCCTTAAGCAAGTTACTTAATTTCAGCTCCTTTTCCTTTAAAAGGAAGATGATGATAAGGCCTCTCTCTTGTGATTGTTGTAAAGTTTAAATGAAATAATATATGCAAAGTGTTTAGCATGGTGACTATATATAGTAAGTGATCAATAAACTTGAATTACTAAACAGGTGCCATGCTAGACTCTTCAGGGGCCAAAAACTATAGAAGAGATAGCCTCTGTCATCAGGAAGTTCACATGTAGACAGTTTTCGTATAAATCATAAAATGTTCTAAGAGTTCCAATAGAAAATAAATGTATATTTTAGAAATGTGACCAATGAATGTAAAGTATGAGGAAAGGTCATTTCATAATATATCTCTTTGGTTTGCCCAAAACCCAGTTAGACCTATTTTTATGAGCACTTTTCAAAGCAGCTGGTCCTCTGAAATACTACTCCAAAAGAAAATTTTGATAAATGATAGCTATTTGTGACTTTAGCACCAAGATGTTTGTGATACAGAATACTGGGGAAGTTGGCTCCTTTTCTTCAACCAAATCATTTTGCCTCCCTTGGCCTCATTTTCCTTGTGGTTAAAATCAGCTGCCTAGGACAGAAGCTCTCTGAGGTCCCTTGGGCATTAACAACCTATACCTCCTTTTTCAACATCAGTGTGACAATGAAGTGTCAAATACCAAGAGGTGCCCAGCTCTGCTTCAAGAGCTAATGATAAGAACTGTCTGGACGTCTTCAGTCTGGGTTGGGGGTACCCTGTTAGCAATACCCTATATTATATGAATCTATCATAGTATAGATTCATTGTTGCTTTTCAAAAATGTGATTTCACCTGCAATGTAGTTGAACCTGTATAACAATGAGCTGTACATAACAGGATTTTTCCACAATTATGTCAAATGTAGGGCATTGCTCCATTTGAAAAAGGAAAATTGCCCACCTACTGCAGAGTTTTCTTCTTTGCATATGCTATTTGGTTAACATCCTTTTTCAAATGTGAACATTCCAAATCACACTAGGGGCTCTAATGAAAAAAGAAAAAACAAACAAAAAGCTCTACAATTGCTAGCAAACCTTCTGACAGATGCATCTTGTTTCTGTTCCCTGTTATTTTCTGTTTCTGCTTTTGAAAACGTAAGTCTTTTTGCTTTGGCCTTAGAGGTTCTGCTGTAGTTACACAGACAGCAAAGAACTTACTGTTCATTAGCTCTGGAAATTACCTTTAATATCTTTTGGGGTTTTGTGTGAATAAACTAACTTCCCCCTCAATATTTGGGTTTAGGAATTGATCATCATTTACTCCAGCTAATTTTAGCATCTTGAAATTATCAGCCGTTCAGAAAGAACTTCAGGATATTGACTACACTTTCTGTCTGCCCTATGTCCCCTTCTTTTAGGGACTATCCCTCCCTGGCTCCATCTGATTATCCAGAGACTGTCAATCATATGTCTCCTCCTTCCCAACAAAAGGGCTGGCCCCGAGCTGTGCTGACTACTCGAGCTGTGCTGACTACTCGAGACTTCTGAAAATAGCACTGATGGGTACTGGGATAGGAATTAATGTTTAACTTAAAGTCAATCAGAATCCTTCATGGAATATGGATATAGATGCTACTAGGGTAAAGAGGACTATGCCTTTTCTCTACAAGGTCTAGTGTGAAAAACTTTGTAGGCCTTTAGATGTGACCATTTCTGCCACACAAGAGAACTCCCTAAGAATGATCATAACCAAAGGATGACAAGAGATGGGGAGGGGAAGAGAGTCCTGGTGACATCATTTGAACCCCTGGATCCACATAAACTATCCAACGTTGAATCCTAGTTCAATCCTTGGACTTACCAGTTATGGGAGCAACTATAATTCTTTTTTAGCACAAGCTGGTCTGAATTGGGTTGCTGCCACTAAACAAAAAAAGCTTTGGCTAATCTTTTCCTAAGTTCTAGTACCATCTTCCCAGTTAGTAGATGTATGTTATCTGGGACAAACTATTCACTACCTTACAGCCTCAGCTCCCTTATCATAAAATGGTGATAATGATATCCTTTATAAGGATTGTTATAAAGAACGGATAACACACACAGCAGAATAGAAGAAAATATTTGCAGATTATATACAAGTGAAGTATTCCTTATCCAAAATGCTTGGATTTTGTGTTTCACATTTCAGATTTCAGAGCTTTTTGGATTCTGGAACATTTGCATATATATAATGAGCTATCTTGGTGCCTATAATCAAAAGGCTTGAGAGTAGCAAGCATTGAAGGATGTAGAAAATTGTATGAACACTGCTGGTGGGAATGTAAAATGGTGCGAACAATCCAAGAATTCTTCAACAAGTTAAACAATGTTACCCTATGACCCAGCCATTCCGTTCTGTTATGAACTGAATGTTTATACCCCTCTAAAATTTGTAAGTTGAAGTCTTAACCCCAGTGAGATGGTATTAGGAGGTGTTGACTTTGAGAGGTCATTAAGTCATAAGGTTGAAACCTCATAAATGGGAATAATGCCTTACAAAAGAGACCCAGAGAGCTCTGTCTCTCTCTTTTTCAGTAGTGTAAGGAGAAAATGAGAAGTCAGAGGCCTGCAACAAGGAAGAGGACTCTCATCAGAACCCAACCAGGCTGGCACCTTGATCTTGGCCTTACAGCTTCCAGGCTGTGAAAAATAAATTTCTCTTGTTTATAAGCCACCCAGACCATGGTAATTTCTTCTAGTAGCTCCAGCTGACTATGACACACACCTAGATACGTACATAAGAGAAATGAAAACATGCGTCCACCCAAAAACTTGTACACCAACATTCAAAGCAGCATTATTCATAACAGCCAAAAAGTGGAAATAACTTAAGTGTCTAAGAACAGATGAATGGATAAACAAAACGTGGTATGTTCCTTACAATGAAGTATCAGGCATAAAAAGGAATAAAGTATGGATACATACCACAATATGGGCTAACCTTGAAAACATTATGCCAAGTGAAAGCAGTGAGATACAAGAGGCCACATATTATATGATCCCATTTATATTAAATGTCTAGAATAGGCAAATCTATAGACAGAAAGCAGATTAAATGGTTGCCAGGGGCTGGGGGGAGGGGTAATATGCAATGACTGCCAGTGGGTATAGCGTGTCTGGTGGGGTCACTTTATGAATACACGAATCACCATTAAATTATATACCTTAAAAAAGCAAATTATATGTTAAGTGAATCATCTCAATTTAAAAAATAAACACTATGGTGATGCAGGCAGAAAATACAATTTACCTGTTAATAGTAACTATAATGGGTATGAATTACCATATACAAGGCAATTTATACACGTGACATTGTTTAATCCTCACAACAACCCCACAAAATAGCTATTACTCTTGTCATATATAATGGGTAGAAAATTGAGGCTCAGAGAAGTTAAGTGCTAGACCCAGGGTTCTGCAATTAGTAAGTGGGGGAGTTAAGATTGAAACACAGGCCTATCTGATTCTAAGTTTCAAGCCCTTTCTACTATACAACACTCTTTGTACAAACAGTATTCTGCTAGATGTGGCACAGGACTTACAAGCTAGTCTGTATACCCTCCTTCTAGTCTCCCTTTCTTCAGTAGCACAACCCCAATTTTTTTTTTTTTATTGTTGGGAATTCATTGAGGGTACAATAAGCCAGGTTACACTTACTGCATTTATTAGGTAGAGTCCCTCTTGCAATCATGTCTTGCCCCCAGAAGGTGTAGCACACACCAAGGCCCCACCCCCCTCCCTCCTTCCCTCTTTCTGCTTTTCCTCCCCCCAACCTTAATTGTTATTAATTGTCCTCATATCAAAATTGAGTACATAGGATTCATGCTTCTCCATTCTTGTGATGCTTTACTAAGAATACAACCCCAATTTTTTTTCAGTGCAGCAATGTGTTCAGCTACAAGACTCATTTTCCAGTTTCTCTTATAGCTGGCATGCCTGTATAGCTAAACCTAGCCAGTGGGACATAAGCAGAAGTGCTATGTAGGACTTCGGGGGAAGAGAGAACTAACTCAGCTAGAGGAAGACCCCTGTTGTCCTTCCCTTCTTCTTCTATCCCGCAGCCTGTAATGTGGATGTGATGACTGACATTCCAGCAGCCACTTTGGATCATGAGGTAATACGCTAAGGACAGCACAACCAGAGAGACAAAAAAAAAAAAAAAGAAAGAAAGAAAGAAAAGAAAAGAAAAAAAAAACTTGAGTTTCTGATAACCAGCCATCATCTGGCTTTAGATTTTTTTCCATATTTTTCTGGTCTGAGAGGAGAACCAAAAAAACACTAATTCCTAATGTTATTGGGTTTTTTGTTTATATGGAGTTGAAATCTAGTTCTAACTTAAGACACTAGACCCATGAAAATGCTAAACCAACTAAAAATGTATGAAAATAGCTCATCTCAGAAGCAGTCAAATTACAAGTATTCCATTAGAGTCATTTTTCCAACTTGTCCTCTACATTTTAGATTCTATACTTAGAGGCTTAAGGAGTCTATTGAATTATTCTAAAGACACTCACCTAGGCCTATTTTGTGGAGTCCTGGAATCACTGAAAAGACTGGTTTCAATTCACCAACTACAGCCATTACATTTTATAAGCACTTAAATTTCATCTCAGGAACTGCTTCAGAAATACAGCCACAGAGGAGCCAACAGACTCCCACAGAGTAGATTTCTGAGGAAGCAAATTTATTTATACAACCCTTATACAATTTGATTAAGGGAGAGGAGACAGAGCAGATTCCAAACAGGAAGTAAGATGATCAAACTAAAAGATTTCTTTGCTTTAAAATCACTGTTCTGCCCAATCTCTCTGGAGCAATCATTTAAAATTCCAAAATTATTTTCCCTGCCAGCAAGACAAAATGGCAGTGGACTTGCCACAGCTGAAATGGAATCCCAGTTTTGTTGTTTATTTGTTTACATAAGATCGATGTGGTAGGTATCGATGTATTATTTATAACCCTAAAGCAGGCTGATACAGCATCGTTCAGTCAAGAGTGGCTTTTCTTTGGTTATTCTTCCTTCTCATTAGTCTTCTTTAAAATTCAAGCCACAATGACGTAAGTGAGGAAGAAACATTTGGAAGAAGGAAAGGTTTTTCCACACTGTTTTTTTCCTGTAGCTTGATATATCTAATTTTGTATGCACTATGGATGACGAGAGCTGGTAACCCAAATTTTTTTATGAGGGCAAAAATTCTGGTTTTATTTTATATTATGGGCTGTTGTCTGAGGGCGAGAATTCAGGTTAAAACTTATTACAGTTCTTTCTTCAGAACTTGTGCGGAATTTTCACCACCCTACGTTTTTCCTTTTCTAAAAGTATACGAGTATGCATGTGGGGACACACACACATACATACACATGCACAATCTCATCTTTTCTAGAACATAGGAACCAGGTAATATACCACACAGATCTCCAGACAGGCAAATTGATTTCTACAAAGTCCATGCATCAAAACCCATGCATTTCCATCACAGGTACACCCTGTCTGCTCTTACTCGGGCCCTGTTTTCTCTTACCTTACACATAATTCTAGTAAGCATGGTGAGCTAGTTTATAGGCCTTCAGTAAACTGAACAGAGCAGATATGCTGGGAATAGTGAGAAGGGGCAACAAGGAAGAGGCAAAAGATACCAAACACAAACTATAAATTTGCTTATACACCACCCCAAGAAAAAGGAAATTGTAAATACATGGACCTGCTAATGAAGGCAAACTATTCTACTCCATTGCTCCCAGTCTTAATAATGAGTGATATTTTAAAAGATGTACATTTGTAATTTTAAAAAGGCTCAAGGCATGATGCTATGTTCTAGGCAGCATGTTAGATACAGATCTTTAGGAGGGCTTCCAATCACACCAGCAAAAATAACATAAAAAATAAAACATATTTGGTGTTCCAAAGCTCTGTAGAAAATGCAATTCCTTTAAGACAAGCGCCCACAGTCAAACCAAGCGCAGAACTTAGAAGATGAAGACTAGAGATCAAATCCTGATATTTACAAGTCACACAACATTGGGTGAAAGATTCAATTAGGCCCAGTGTTTTGGCTCACTCCTGTGATCCCAGCGTTTTGGGAGGCTAATGAGGGAGGATCACTTGAGGCCAGGAGTTTGAGACTAGCCTGGCTAACATGGAGAGACCTCATCTCCGTTCTCAAACTTAGTCAGGTGTCCGTGTGCGTGCCTATCGACTTAGGAGGCTGAGGAGGGAGGATCCCTTGTGCTCAAGAGCTGGAGGTTATAGTGAGCTATGATCATGACACTGCAGTCCAGCCTGGATAACAGAGTAAGACCCCATTGTTTTGTTTTGTTTTAATTTTTTGAGACAGAGTCTCACTCAGCACTCAGGCTAGAGTACAGTGACATCATGATAGCTTACTGCAACTTTAAACTCTTGGGATCAAGGGATCTCTTGCTTCAGCCTCCCAAGTAGCTGGGGCTACAAGTGCCGCTGCACTAATTTTTCAATTTTTATTAGAGATGTGTCTTGCTCTTACTCAGGCTGATCTCAAACTCCTGTTGCTTACGTGAGCCTCCCCCCTCAGCCTCTCAGAGTGCTAGGATTATAAGTATGAGCCACCACAACCAGCCAAGTCTCCATTTCTAAGGACAAAAATAGACTCAACTTGGTTCAGACACATTTTCTTCATTTCTAAAGTGAGATTAATAACAACAACTTTGTTGTAAATATAAAACAGGGTAATATATGTGAGAGTACAACTTCTATGTCCCATAAATGTTCATTCAATCCACATGACTGATATTTTTACTATGTATGTGAATCTTCATTGTTTTCAATGAAACTATTATAATTATTCTTTGCTCTGATGATGTCAATTAAAACCGAAGGATTATACAGAAGGTGTCCAAAAATGTATTCACATTTCAAGAAAGGAAAAACTTGCATTAGAATTCTAATACTGAATATATCAATAACAAAAAATGAATAGAAGTCACATTGAACACCACCTGTAATAACAATTTTAATACAGTTTTTTCTTAGCTTAAAATATGTATACTTTTTTGGGCACCCTCTGCATAAGCCCCTTCATTTTTAGAAATATACTCAATAGAAATATGTATATATAGTCACCAAAAGACAAGTATCATAATGTTCATAGGGCTATAATATATATAATTTATATACATGCACACACATTCTCAGGAACAAATACACATCTTTTTTTGAGACAAAGTTTCACATGTCACCCTTGGCAGAGTGCTATGGCATCACAGCTCACAGCAACCTTAAACTCTTGGGCTTAAGCGATTCTCTTGCCTCAGCCTCCTAAGTAGCTGAGACTACAGGCACCCACCACAATACCCATCTATTTTTTTGTTATAGTTGTTATCGTTGTTTGGCAGGCCTGGGCTGGGTTCGAACCCACCTGGTGTATGTGGCCAGCGCCCTAGCCGCTGAGCTACAGATGCCAAGCCACAAATACACATCTTAAACTAACAACGCCATAAGATCCTATGGTGGACATGGATGCACTCCACTCCTAGATTTTATATTCCAGACTATTTGTGGTCCTGAATTTTATGCATACATCTTTCCATTGGTTTGTATATCATAAAATGCCTTGTTCTCTGAAGAATAAAATATAAACACACATACACACACACACACACACACACACACGCCCTGGCCTGGGCCTTCTTTCACATTTTCTGATTTGAAAAAGAGCTCAATTCCTCTTGCTAGAAAACAGTCCCATATTCAAGGACCTTATGGTACCTGGGTCCCTTGAACTTTCAGACCTTTGCCAAGGTTGATTCCAACACTTATATATTCACAACAGAAAGACTAATATCAGTTGACCTTAAGCAGGGAGATGCTAAAGAGATTAAAAGTGGAAGGAAATGATGATATCTAGTACTTATAGCAGGCAAAGGATCTGGTGCTTTCAGATATTTATCTCATTTCATCCTTAACACAACCCTGTAAAATAGAATGCCCTAAATGAAAGGTACTAAATGATTTTGAAACAAATTCTGACTCCAAGTTCACTTCTCTTTCAACTACACCAATAGTTGAAGGCTGCCATACAGAACAACAGAATTGCCTAAGCCCAGGAGTTGGAGGTTGCTGTGAGCTGTGACGCCACAGCACTCTACTGAGTGAGACTCTGTCTCTACAAAACAAACAAAAAATAAATAAAAGATCTTCCTATTACCAACTATTGGTATATAAATACTTACATTTTGCTAAAACTCCAAAGTTTTGGAATCACATTTCCAGGTCATGCATGAAAGAAGGAAATAAACGAGGTCTCCTATTTTGAAAGATAGAAAATGTAAGCAAGTGAAGTCCCACCAGCAAAAAATAGGAAGGCTAAGGAAGGGAGCTCCCATGACTCTGCCCCTTTACCTCTGCACTCAGACCTCACCTCTGTTCCACTTCCTCTTCATCTTACACCATCCTGTGAGGGAGGTAAGATGATCCCCACTTTATACAAGAGGAAATTGAGGCACGGAGAGATGAAATATTTTACCTGTATCCTAGCAAGAGGGTCCACGTGATTTCAAAGCTAGGACTGTTTTCCTACACTAGCTTCTATAGCTGTATCTTTCCTGATGTACCAGAGGAGCAAAGAAGTGGGCAAACACAGCTCTGCTTGATCTGATATCCTTGGAGGGGGTATATAATATACCCCTGCCCTGCCTCCTCAGAGAGACAAACACACACTGACATACCATATACAAATTGAAAAAAATTATAATCAATTTGGAATTGGAGTTTTCCTTTCCAGTTGTTCAATCCAGCAAATGTGCACTCCCAGAAGCACATATTACAATCATTCTCCCTCTGGCTGGGAACTCTTCTTGTGATGATTTCAGTTTAGAAGCACAGAGAACGTCTCCTAACCACAAGGCATGGAGACATGGCCACAAGGCCGGGCTGGGCACTCCACCCTGAGCACCAGCACATCCTGCCGGGGCCATACAGCCAGGCCCCAGTGGACTTATCCTCTTATCTGAGGAATTCAGGCAAAGACTAAAGGATGAGGCCCAATTATCTCAGTAACTGTGGCTACATGCAGCTGGGGTAAGATCAGTGGGGCATTCACTTGCTTCTTAAATTAAAAATTGAAAAGCTCTATTTTCTGTTTTCACATCCAAGTTGAAATAGGGCAAGAGGTGTGAAAAGTTTTCTGAGCGCCACACAAAAGAATCAGACCTTCTCAAAGTTAGAAGGATTTTACCATCATCTTTCCCATTACAAACCTCATAAATAGCACAGACAGACATATCCACGCTTAGAATTCTTGAGCCCATGTGTGATTAACAAGCAGATACGGCAGACAGTCTTCTTACTAAAGATCAGTCGCTTGTTATTTATTCATAGGACACGCACTATACCAGCACCTCCCGTCTGCTGGCTTCCGTGTGAGAAGGTGCAGCTGTAAAACAGGAGCAAGGTGAGTTCTCCAGGCATCTGTGGTCAATCAGAGTGTGCAGGTGGCTCACAGGCCACCCTGTACATTCCCTGATCTGCCGCAGACATATTTCAGGGTGCCTTGGCTTTAGACAATGGGACATGCTAAAATGCAACTGGAGGGAGAAGAGCATTCAAGGAGAGGACGTTTGCCTTCCTCTCTAGACTCCAGCCCACACAGATGCCGTGCAAGAGCCACTTCCACTTTCCAGATGCATCTCTCCTGCAGCCCTTGAGACCTGTGAGGGGCCTGGGGTGCTCAGCTAGCCCTCGTCCCTACCCCCCTGCCCATACTTCTCTTGTATTAAACTCTCCTCAGATTATCCTCTTTTGAATGCACCATCTGTTTCCTGCTGGGACCCGGACTGATGCAGGGAGCTGCATGTAAACAGAAAATTATAGCCTAATACACAACAGTAATAGACAGTAGTTTCCTAGTGAGGCCCGAAAGCTCTGGAGTCTGACTGGGATGTGCATCCTGGCTCACACTGCCTGTCTCTGTCAATCTTTTTAATATCCTCAGTTTATAACTCTGAAAAATGGGTTAATGCTAGTGCCCACTGTGGCCAAAAGTATTTTTTTTATTATTATTAAATCATAACTGTGTACATGGCCAAAAGTATTAAATGAGACAATACAAATAGTGTGCATGGATGCTGACAGGTATGTAAAGGCAGGGATTTTTTTTTTTTTTTTTTGGCAGAGTCTCACTCTGTGCCCTGCGTAGAGTGCTCACACCAGCCTCAAACTCTTCAACTCAGGCAATCCCCTTACCTCAGCCTCCCAAGTATCTTGGACTACAGATGGCCACCACAATGATCTCACTAGTTTTTCTATTTTTAATAGAGATGGAGTTTCGCTCTTCTTCACGCTGGTCTTAAACTTCTGAGCTCAGGGGATCCGCCTGCCTTGGCTTCCCTGAGTGGTAGGATCACCATGCCCAGCTCAGCAGGAATTCATATACATAGTTAATGGTGTGAGTCCTTCAACAGATAAGTGCTCAATAAGCATCTGTTATAGGACAGAAATGCTAAGAGAAATAGGCAAATATGCATCTGTTAAAGGATGGAAATGCTAGGAGAAATATACACAGGGGATATAGGGGAAGGGACAGAGCAATGGCACAGAGGAGGTCAGGAAGGACTGCATGGAAGAGGCGATGCTGAGCTGCCTCCTGAAGGAGGTTAGCTAGCAGGATGGCTGGCGAAGGGTGTTCCCGGCAATCGTGCAGCAGGAACAAGGGCAGGAAGGAATGACACATACATCAAGTGTGGGGTGGTGCAAATGGCTCAGTGCAATGAGAACAAAGGATACATTCCAGGAGGGATTGGAGCTGAGGTCAGACAGACAGGCTGGGGTGGCCAGGGAAGGTCTTGGATGTCATGCTAAGGGATTTGGTCTTTGCTGTAGACGCGAGGGAGAGGTGGGTAGCTAGCAGCGAACATGAACATGTCTGATGTTGAGAAGTTTCAGTCTGGCTGCAATGTTGGGCCTGCCCTGGGTACAACATGAGCACATAGTAGGTGCCTTACACATGTCTGTTGAATTAACAGATGCACACAAACAGTTCTAGACAGCAACATCTGTTTCTTACTTGATCTCATTAATGTTATGCCCTATTGTGGGATAATAGAAAATATATTAGGTCTCTGTTCTTGGTTCCTAGCACAGAGCTCCTAAAACCTTTGCAATCTCCAGAGTGATAAGAGCGTCCTTTCTATGCTAAAAAAATGACCCAGGGAAAAGCTAACTAGCTTCAGGATGGTGGCCAGAAATTCCTCTGGAGAAGGGAGAAGGGCTGGAGGCAGAGGACCAAAGATTTAATCAATCATGCCTATATAATGAAACCTCCGTAAAATATCCTCAACTACATGGATTGGTGCTCAAGGAGCTTCCAGGCTGATGAGCACAGTGATGTGCTGGGAAGGTGACATGTCCCAGGAGGCCATGGAATCTTGGACCACCATGCCTTTCCCTAACTTTGTCCTGTGTATTGCTGCCATTGTAATACACCAATAATAGTAAGGAAAGTGCTTTCCTGAGTTCTGTGAGTTCTAGCAAATCATAACACTTGGGAAGGAGGCTGTGGAAGTCCCCTAAATTTACATCTGGTTACTCAGAAATACAGGTAGCCTCGAACTTGCAAATGACATCTGAAGTAGGTCTGAGCCCTTAGTCTGTGAGGTCAACACTGACTCCAGATAGTTAGGGTCAGTATTAACTTGAACCATTGGGCACCCACTTTGTGAAGGAAAATTGAAGAACTTCTTGGAAGCCCCACACATTTGGGGTCAGAGTGGTGTCAGAAAAAAGACATCACAACCATAAACACTCTACTTCACTGTACATGCTGGACACTGCCCACCCGATTCTTGCTATGAGACATTCCCTAGGCTCTCCTGCCAGAGTGACACAAGCTGACAGTGCTCAGTGGGGCAGCTCTGCCCTCACTGACTCAGCTGCTGATTCAACTGTCCCTCTGGGTGTGGCAGCCGGCAACACTTGGGACCAACCAGACACCACCCCCCATGTGTCCCTGTTCCTTGTCCTCAGGCTTAGAGGTCCAGATGCTGGAGGAGACTGGCCAGGATCCCCCTGCTACTTCATCCCACTCTCCACCCCCCTGGGCAGCCAGCCAGCCAGTATCTGGTGATGTGCTGGAGGGATGCTCTCTCCCCTCCTATTTAGCACCTGTGTGTTACACACCCCAGGTTCCCCCAGAAGCACAGGCTCAGTCAAGGATCTGAGTGTAAGAAGTCTACATGGGAAAAGATCTCAGGTGGATGAATGAGGAAATAGGCAGAGGCAGGAAGGAAGCCAATACTGGGCGCTCTAAAGAGCCGGCTACCACTGGAGAGAGATCGAGAGGACACACCTCATGGCTGTGCACCTGAGGGACAGGAAGCTGGACTAGTTATTCTCCTGCTCTGTCCTTCCTCGACTGAGGGCCACACCCCGGGAGTCAACTCCCAGGACTTCTGACCTGACCTGCATGCAGCCTGAACGTGACAAAGAAAGCCCTCTGGACCCGCCGCCCAGGGTGTGCAGGGTACGGGGAACCAGTATGTGCCGAGGGGACATCGGGCCTGCGGACTCCACCAACCAGATGCAGTCACTGTCCTCAAAGGACAGCAGGGACAAGTCAAGAAGTGACTATAGCCCAGGCAGGTAAAAGCAGGGCAGTGCTGAGAACCCAGTACAAGCCATGCTTGTAGTTTCAAATTGTTAGTAGCCACAGAAAAAAAGTAAAAAGAAATATAAAAAAATAATTTTAATAATATACATCATTCAACTCAATACACCTAAAATATTATCATTTCAACATGTAATCAATTGAAAAATTACTAAAAACAATAGTCTGCATCTTTTTTTCTTATACAAAGTCCTTGAAAGCTGGTATATTTTTATACTTACAGGACATCTCTATTTGAACAAGCCATGTTTCAAGTCCTCTAGCCAGGGGCTATCGTATTAGATGATGCAGTGTCACACACCAGTGAGTAGTGCCTACTCCAAGCCAGACAGGAACTACAGCAGTGGCTTCCAAGGTGCTTAGAATAAAATCTAATCCCCTACGTGGTCTAAGGGTCTTACATGACCTGGCCACTGCCTACCTCCCTGACCTCACTTTTTAAACCTGTGCCCTTTTCCCCCATACCACAAACCTGTTTTTTCTCATTTCTGGACCAGCTCCACCGCAGGGCCCTTGTACATGTTGTTCCCCTGACCTGGGATACCCTTTACCTAGAGCTCTGCACACTCGTTCCTTGTTCCTCTTCAGGGTCCCTCCTTCCTGATCACCAGACCTCATCCCCACTCCCGATCTCTTATTCCCCTTTTACCCTTGTTTATTTTCTTAAATTACAGACCACCAGAAATCATCTTGTTCAATAATATTATTTATTCATTATATCATCTCTCCCACCATACACTGTATCCCTAGCTTCTACAGCAATGTCTGGTCAAATAGAAGGTGCTTAATATAGATTTGTGAATAAATGAATAAACAAGTAACTGCTCTGACAAGAGAAAAACAGAGTAGAGTGGAAGGATCAAACTAATTTTGACACAGACACTATGATGTGTTCTCATTTGTATTCCCAGCACACAGCACTGTCACCCAATAGATGCTTGTTCAAAGATGGAAAAAAACAATTAATGATAAGGAAATGAGGCTAGAGGAGAGGGGTGGTGGCCTTTTTAGCTACAGAAAGCATTACAGAGGAAATGGGTCTTAGAGAGGATGAATGGGCATGTTCAGGGATTCCTGGCAGAGGGAACAGAATGTGCAAAGCCACAAGACACAGAAGAACATGTCATACAGTGCCAACACACAGCATTGCTTTCCTTCTCCCCCCAGCGTCCCCCTCTTTCAAAACAAGGACTTGCAAGGCTCTTTATTTGATCTTCTGCCTGGAAATAACATTTTGCCTTCAGTCTGGTCCTCACTCCATTCTTGCCCAACCTGGCAAGCAGAACGCTCACTTCTCAGACCTCAAGGTTCTGTGAGGTGATTCCCTAAGCTCCATCCCTGGGAATAGTGTTTCCCAGCTGGCGGCACATACCTGCCCCCAGTAAGCCTGATACTCATGTCTATATCCCAGATCTGTTGTGGTTTTTTTTTTGTGGTTTTTGTTTTTTTGTCTTTTCTCCAATTAGTCTACATTTTATTATTATTATTATTTTCTATTTTTTTAATTAAATCATAGCTGTGTACATTAATGCGATCATGGGGCACCATATACTGGTTTTATAGACCATTTGACATATTTTCATCACACTGGTTAACATAGCCTTCCTGGCATTTTCTTAGTTATTGTGTTAAGACATTTATATTCTACATTTACTAAGTTTCACATGTACCCTTGTAAGATGCACAATAGGTGTGATCCCACCAATCACCCTCCCTCTGCCCATCCTCCCCCCCCATCCCCATATTCTTAGGTTATAACTGGGTTATAGCTTTCATATGAAAGCCATAAATTAGTTTCATAGTAGGGCTGAGTACATTGGATACTTTTTCTTCCTTTTTGAGATACTTTACTAAGAAGAATATGTTCTGGCTCCATCCATGTAAACATGAATGAGGTAAAGTCTCCATCTTTCTTTAAAGCTGCATAATATTCCATGGTGAACACCAGATTTGTTTTTGAAAGAGAAATTCTTTGTACTGAAAGCCAGAATGTTGTAAGGTCTGAACCACCAGGGACCAAAAAGAGGAAAAAGACTGTCCAAGAATGAAGCCAGCAGAGAGGACAAGGCTCAGAGGACCTAACCCAGCCAGGCACTGTGCTAAGTGCTTTCTAACTGATTCATTTTATCATTCACTGCAGCCAAGTGTGGGGTCTTTGAGTACCTCCCGATGAAGAAATGCGGTACAGATGGGGAGCTTCCTAGTATTTACATATGTATTAATATTAACAGTATCACATCAGAAGAAAGAATCCAGGCCTGATGACCCCCGTGGCACCCTGGATCCGAGAGGGCCTGAAGCTAGCACTAGCCTTGGGTTTTGTTTTTTTTTCCCACTACTTGCCACTAAACGATGTTAAATGATACAGTACTATCCTATTTCTCCCAGAGAGGTAAAAGGAATTGACTAGGTCTCCCTGCCACCTTCTCAGTGCCACAAGAAGGACTCAAGTGTCTCAATTCCTTTCCAAAGCTGGCCACCTGCCCTTCCTATAGCTCACCATGAAGACTGCCGTTTATGACACAGGTCACTCTCAACCTGAACTCTTATTCAAAGAGGGAAGCCAGAGTCCCCTAAATGTGTTAATGAGGTGGTAAGTCAATGTTCCCCCCTTGCTTGGCTTCAGGTCATCTTTATGACCAAGGAAGATTATGGTAACCTAAGGGCAATCAGAGCCTCATACTCTGAGGTGAGATGGAAGGACCTCAAGTTACTAGCAGGGACGTGCTTCTCTGATTAAAACAAACACACAAACCACTTTCCTCTCCATGCATGAGACACATTGCTCAAAGGAAGGGGCAATTACAACTTTTCAGGTGCAACATCAAAGCTTTTCAGCATCACTATGTAATTTAGGACCTGGTCTGCAGACAAGCACTCATTCTGTATTTTAATTGTCACCTTCCCCCTCCTCCTACTCAAAGAACCCCACTGCTAGGCAGGGGGAAGAAAGCAGGATGTTGGGATTTGGAAGAGGTGGGCTTCAGAAGGAATGGTGCCTCTTACTATCTTGGGAACTTTGGGCAAGTTACCCTATCACACAGTCCTCAATGGCTCCCCATTGCCCAGTCATTGGTTCATTCAACAAACATTTATGAGTATTTACTATGTGCCAGGCCCTGTCCTCACAGCTATGCATAGTGGTGAGTAAGACTGAGACAATCCCCATTCTCCTGGAACTTCTAATTTAGTAAGACACTGAACATGAATTAAAAACAAGATTGTGCCACACACACGTGTGCAAACACCCTGAGGAGCTGCACAAGGCTCTACAGAGGGACCTAAAATGAGGAAGGTAGCACAGAAAGTGCCCTTGCCAAGGGGCAGTATCTGGGAAGGCCCCAGAAATGCCTCAGGAATTGGAAAGAAAAGAATTCTTTAAGGAGTCAACAGAACTCAAGGGTGGCTGAAATGCAGACAAGAAGCACTTAGTGGAGACACAGCAGGCAGACAGTGAGGGCTGAGGGTTCACATTTCTCCAAGACCAAGAGCCACAAAAAGGCCTCCTCAGTGGTCACAGGGCTCACCCCAGCAGCCCTGCATCTGCCCTGCTCCGGTTTCCACTCGCCTCCCAACTTTGGACCTCTAGCTCATCCCACCATACTCCCCCCTGCAGGGCTCAAGGTCCAAATTCTGTCTTTCTTAAATGGGATCAGCTGCACAAAGGAGCTACACTGGGGCTAGACAACATCCCCCTTGGCCTGGAGCAATCGAGGCAGCAGAGATGTTGCTGGCTGATGGAAGTTTTCTAATCCCCTCAGCTCCCTGAGTTGGTGGATTAAGAGCCAAACTGTAGTAGCCTTAATGTTAGGACGGTACATGTTAGGTCCAAACCCTCCCCTCCACGGGGAGATGCTGTGTGCTGGGGATTCCTTTCCTGATTTCACAGCACAGAGCCCAGGGCAGGGGCATGCCCCAGTGTCCCTCAGCTCTTCCTTCCTAACAGGTGGGGATGCCTTCTCAGTTGCCCAGTGGGTAGCAGTCTCTTAGAGGGAGCTGATCCGTTAATAGATTTTTATTTGGTGTCTCTGCAGGCTGAGAGTCAGCCTCTTCCTATTCCACCATGTTGTTATTGCGTGACCGGAGACGTGAATGAACACACCACTCTCTGAACAAACATTCTTTGAACACTCACTTAAGGAAGCTGGTTTGAACTTGTGCTACTGGCTCTCCCTATATTCAGTTAGTTGGTCAGTAGGGTGGGCATTTGTGTCTTTGCTTCCCTGGCACTCCCTTCTTCCAGCGACTGCATTCCAAGTTCCTACTGGAATTCCGCTCCTGCCACTCAGAGGATGATCAGGATCAGGTGATATGGGCCTGTCCAATCAGAATAGCCCATGACTCAGTCTACCACTGTGATTGGTACAGGGCTGGCACATGACCCAAGTTGAATGAATGGAATGATTCAGAGATCTTGAGGCACACACAGACGACATATTCCTCATCACCTAATCCACAGCCCTCAGCTCTGCCTGTTCCCACACCCACACCCTGTCCCGAGGACAATGGAGCGGGGCTCAAGGAATTCAGACAGGAGACTCGGCTGCTACACCAGACACAGGGCAGAGTACCGTGCCTTGCACCCTGTAGACACAGAATCACTACTTGTCACTTTACTGATGAAAACTCCATTTCTAATCTCTTCTTAACAAACGCACACTATTTGGAAACTTCTGACAACCATACCTCATCCTGCAGAAGCAGCTAGACATGGATTCCATTCAGCCTCCGTGGCTTAGGAGTCTTACAGTCAATTATCCTGGCGCTGATGAAAAGGCAGAAGCAATGAAGAGCTGCAACAGGGCTCACTGCAGCCAGTCCTGCTAATGACCTGTCTGCAGTAACTTTGTAAACCTCACTTTTCAGCATTGTGGCTCATCCCAAAACAGCCACTCTACTTTCCAGCTTACAAGCACATTTTCCCTCTGGAAGGGTTACCTTGTTATCAGTGCTCAGGCAAACCTATGAGTTGTTCATGAGCACAAACCCCAGATATTTACAGAGAACCTCTTTCAGGAGCTCACCGCACTATATAGTAACTCACACAAAGTGCTCCACATTTCATTCATTTTTTGTTTAAATAGATAAAAATTGTTCTCTACTCAAATCTTTAAAACGTATTAGCTCATAGTTTCCATTTTAAACCAAAATCAAATCAACTTCAATATGGATTGGGTAACCAAGGCTGCTTTTTCCAAGAGTATCTCTCCCTAAATCCCACCATTTTGGATGACCCAGGAAAGAGAATGTAAAAACAGAGAACAAGGCCCATCAAATAGGGCAGGTTACACCTAGTTTTCAACCACTTGTATACTTGTATACACAAGAACCACTTTGTCCATAAAAGGATACAAGTCACAGGTCTAGGCTTGATATTTTATCTTCATGACTAATGTAGCATGGGTTAATTAATTTCAACAGGCGCCAAGGTAACATTAATGATAATCAGCCATCACTGCTGTTGTCCACTGGGAGCTTATGGTCTGGTGGGGGTGGCAGATACACAATAGGGAACACATAATCCCAGACTGTTAAAACTACTAGAAAAAAGACACATAGGGAGAAGTCAGAGGGAATGAAGATAAGGGTGACGAGGAACACCTGAGAAAACAGCATTTCGGCTGAGAGTCCAGGACATGAAGACCAGGGGGCTGGAGGACAAAAGATGCAGGGACAGGGTTCTGCTGCAGAGGAACAACATGAAGCAGAGTACTGAGGTGGGACAGTGCTCGCTGAGTGTGAGGACAGAAAGGAAACCAGTGTGCTGATAGAAGCCTCTTGAGGAAATGGGGTAGGAGTAGGTGAGGGCGCAGAAGGAGTCAGGGGCTGGATCACCCCGGCCTTCGTAGCCCACTGTAAGAAGTCTGAATGTCACTCTAAATACAATGAGCAGGGGCCTTTGGGGTCACTGTGGGTTTAAGCAGGGGCACAGCATGATCTCATGCAAGAGAAGTGAGGAGAATTAGCCATGTTGGACATATTAAGTTTGAGGGGCCTGCTAGACTTCCAAATGGAGATGTTAATTAGGCATTTGAGATAATCAAGGCTCAGAGGGCAGTTTCAGCTGGAGATAGCATTTGGAAGGAGTCAGCATACATACAGACATCTTCAAAAATATTTCAAGTTTAGGTGGAGTGAGAGGTGCCCATCTGAGAGACTGAGAGAGCAGAGTCACAAGAAGAAATCCGAGTGGGCTTGGTGCCATGGAAGCCAAAGCATACAGTGTTTTTAGGGAGAGGGAGTGGTCAGCTGCTTCCTGGAAGCTGAGTTGACTTGTAGATTAATTCAGAAGCTTTGAGATTCAGAGGTAGGACTGGAGGGCTGGAGTGAGGTATGCTCATCTTAAAAGGCTCTCCTTAGAGCCCAGGGATAATATAAGAAAATGACAAGTGAAGGTGAAAATTGCAGCCTCTGCAATTGACCAGCAATGTGGCCTTAAACATGTTTCCAAAACCTCCACCAAAGCTTCAGTTTGTCTTTACAATGGAAATAACAATCCTACCTACTCACAAGGTTGCTGTTAGGATTAAATGAGTTAATAACTAGCAAGTTTTTAGAAGAGAAAAAGTGCCTGGCTCACGCTAAGTGCTTAATGTTAGCTATTATTGTTGCTGTTGCTATAATAATTAATACCAAGCGCTAAGTGCTGGGTTTTACCTGTATTGTCTCAGGTAGAAGACATTGTTACACTCACTTTAGAAAAGACAAAATTTGCCTAGGACCACCCAGTAAGATTTGGGGTAGAACCAGCTTTCACATCCATCACACAGACTGTGATGCTGAGATAGCTGCTTCACATCCAGTGTGAGGGAAAAAATGTTTGACTAATGCACTAACAGTGCTTTTGCTTCAACTTGCATTGCCAGAGGTAATGGTTGGTTTTTCATTGGTTCTAGCATGCTTATAATTATTAGAAAACCAAACCTTACTTCACATTTCACTGGATTTAAGATGAAAAAAGTGACAAGGTTGTGTTAGATCAGGGTTGGACAAATTGTGCTATAAGAAACCCCAGTTCCTCCCCTGGGGAGAGGGTACCGCGTGGTCTCCTCACATGTGCTCTGGGTCCCAGCCCCATCTACACCACAACAGCTCTGCTCTCATCTGCTCTACACACTGAGCTCTCTCTTAAGCTTTCATTTGCAGAAAATATTCTGAGGATATGAAAGTTTGAAAACTACAAGAATTGGTGTTTCTAAACTGCAACTGCGTCAGAATCACCTGTTGTTAAAATGCAGATTCCTGACTCTACTACAACTTAAGGAATCAGAAACACTTGAGGGAGGGACTGGGAATGGCTTTTCAACCAGATCTCCAGGTGACTTAATGCACATTCACTGAGAACTAGGTAACGAAGAGACTTCCCTGTCCCACACAATAGCCACCACATATGACTAATTTTGATTGAAATGTAAATTCATTAAAATTAAATAAACTTGAAAATTCAGTGTCTCAATTGTACTAGGCACATTTTATAGGTTCAACAGCAACATGTGGTTAGTGGACACCACAGACGTGGAACATTTCATCATCATAGAACATTCTACTAGACAGCGCTAAACAGGGCGACACCTGTGGCTCAGTGGGTAGGCCCCATATACCGAGGGTGGAGGGTTTGAACCCAGCCCCGGCCAAACTGCAACAAAAAAATAGCCGGGCGTTATGGTGGGCGCTTGTAGTCCCAGCTACTCGGAGGCTGAGGCAAGAGAATTGCCTGAGCCCAGGAGTTGGAGGTTGCTCTGAGCTGTGACACCACAGCAATAAAGTGAGACTGTCTCAAAAAAAAAAAAAAAAAAAAAAGAAAGTGCTAAACAGTCCCTTCCAGTATAAACATTCTAGGACTCTCAGTCCACTTGAATAATGTTCTTCATATGTTTTATACCAAGGCACCAAATTCAAGATTTCCCACCATTTTCAACTATATCAGAGGTATAATAGGTTACCTAACAATTATTACATCTACCATATTGGACTGAAATTACCTGTTTAGATGTCTATTCCCCCTGACACACTCTGAATGCCTTAAAGGCTGGAACCATGCATGTATTATTTAGGTCTGTATTCTCAGCGACTACAGTGTAAATCAATACTTGGGAGTTAATTGTTCCATAAAACATAAGCGAAATTCAAAGCTCACAATAAAATGTCCCTGCTAAAAGCATTCACCAACTAAAAGCACTCATACCTATTAGGATAGTTATAATTACAAAAACAAAATAACAAGTGTTGGTGAGGTTATGGAAAAATAGGCATCTTTATGCACTACTGCTGAGAGTATAAATTTGTACAGCCTTTATGGAAAATAGTGTGGCAAGTTCCTCAAAAAAATTAAACACAGGATTACTACATGATTGAACAATTCTACTCTGGGTATATACTTCCCAAAATTGAAAGCAGAATCTTGATGAGGTTATTTGTACATTCATATTTATACTAGCATTATTCATAATAACTAAAAGGTTTAAGCACTCAAATATCTATCAGGGATGGATATACAAAATGTGTTATATGCATACAAATGAATATTATTCAGCCTTAAAAAGGAAGGAAATTCTTACACACACAACAGGAATGAACCCTGAGGATAAGGATAGGTTAAGTAAAATAAGCCAGGACAAATAGTATATGATTCCACTCACAAGAGGTACCTACAGTAGTCTAATTCAGAGAGAATGGTGGTTTCCAGGGACTGGGGCATGGGAAAGGGAGTTGTCATTTAATTGGTACAGAATTTCAGTTTTACAATATGAAAAGAGTTCTGGAGATATATGGTGGTGAAAGTTGCCCAATGGTGTGAAAGTATTTAATGCCACTGAACTACACACTTAAAAAGAGAAAAGATGGTAATTTATATGTTATATGTATTTTACCATAATTAGAAGGTTTTTTTTTTGTTTTTTTTAGACACAGAGGAGGTCTCACTATCTTACCCAGGCTGGTCTCCAAGTCCTAGCCTCAAGCAATCCTCCCACCAAAATGCTGGGATTACAAGCATTAACTGTCACACTCAGCCCACAATAAAAACATTTTAAAATAAAATTTAAGGGTGGTGCCTGTGGCTCAACGGAGTAGGGCGCCAGCCCCATATGCCAGAGGTTGTGGGTTCAAACCCAGCCCCAGCCAAAAACTGCAATAAATAAATAAATAAATAAATAAATAAATAAATAAAATAAAATTTAAAAAGTAAAAAGCATTCACTATTATCAACCAGAGAAAATATAACACTCCTCATGGCTTTGGAAAAATGTTGGTTCTGAATCTATCCAGCTACACCGTAGGCAGGTGCTGGGAGCAGGAGGTGGCAGATGTCAAGATGAGACACAGGCATTGTCACAAGGCTGACTTGTCATCTCGCCTCTTTAGAGGGAGCATCAGTCCACAGGGGTCCTCTTAGTTCTCTGGAATAGAAACCACTTCAGTCCTGACCTATCTAGTTAGTCACCAGAACCTTTCCAGAGGGAAAAGCTTTACCCTGGAGGTTTGATTCCACGTCTAGGGGAAGAAGCAAGGGGAAATTTATTTTTAGAGTTGTACAGGGGAGCCCAAGTTGGGAACCCCTAACCTATTACACTTATATTTTGATTCATTCACCTGTTTATCTCATCTTCTCATCTAGTTGCAAACTTTTTTTTTTTTTTTTTTGAAACAGAGAGGGTTTCTCTCTGTCGTGGCTGAAGTGCAGTGGCATAATCACAGCTCACAGCAACCTTGAGCTCCCAGGCTCAACTGATCCTCCTGCCTCAGCCTCCCAAGTAACTAGGAGTATAGGCACATGCCACCACACCCAGGTAATTTTTAAAAATTTTTTGCAGACATGGGATCTCAATATGTTGCTCAGGCTGATCTTGAACTACTGGACTCAAATGATCCTCCCCTATCTGTCTCCGAAAGTGCTAGAATTACAGTCCTGAGCCAATCTTTTTCTAGGAATATTTGTACACGATTTAGACTTTACAATAAATACTAATAATAAAGATCAGCATTTAGTGAACAGCTAGCACGTGCCAGGCCCTGCTCATGTTATCCCATTTATTTCTCAAAACAATCCCACATATGACAATAGTGCTACTGGCTCCACTATATAGAGGAGAAAGCTGAGGCATGGAGAAATTAAGGCACTTCCTCAAAAATAAAGCTTTCTTTTTTTTAATAGGACAGCTATATCATGAGCATTCTTATAATTTTAAAAAGGCAATCATCACCTTCTTTTTATTTATTTCTTTTCTTTTCTCTTTTTGAGACAGAGTCTCACTATGTCACCCTCAGTAGAGTACCGTGGCATCACAGCTCACAGCAACCTTAAACTCTTGGGCTTAAGCAATTCTCTTGCCTCAGCCTCCTCAGTAGCTGGGACTACAGGCACCCACCACAACGCCCGGCTATTTTTTGTTGCAGTTGTCATTGTTGTTTAGCAGGCCCGGGTAAGGCTCGAACCTGCCAGCCTCGGTGCATGTGGCCGGTGCCCTGCCCACTGAGCTATGGGTGCCGAGCCCATCATCATCTTTTAATGGCTACGTTGCTTTTCATTGTGCTACCTTAACTTGTTTTTCATCGTTTTGTCCCTAATGTGTTAACTCATTGCTCAATGTAAGGCAGGTTTTTATTTTTGCAGCTATTGCAACTACTTACAATTTCTAATGATGTTACAATGAACACTGTTACGTGAAGGGCATTTTCTATTTTTCTAAAAAACTTTCCTTACGAAAATTATGGGGAAGTGTTCTGGTAGTAAATGGCACTTGAATATAAAAACCAGATTTGTTTCTCTATTGTCCAGGCTGGAGTGCAGTGGCCTGATCATGGCTCACTGCACCCTTGAACTCCTACCCTGGCCTCCCAGATCACTGGGATTACAGGCATAAGCCACCATGACTGGCCATAAAAGCTAAAAAAGTATTCATCCAGGGGAACGTGCTGCATAAACCTGGCACATCCCTCTCCTCAGGGGTGATATGTTTTGGAATACACCCACAAACAGGCACCAGATATTTCCTATGGGCCAGGTGCTCTTTTGAACATTGTATTTGATGTCACCTGGTCCTCAAAAGACAGCTGGGGGAAATATAGAGGAGATGCCTAGAGGCAGAGAGGGGAGGACATGTACCCAGGCTCACACACCAGCAAACAACAAACAGAACCAAGAGAGGAAGCTGCACTTTTAACCACCAGGCCAGGCTTTCTAATCAAGGCAGTCTCTCTGCGACCCATTTATGCTCCAGTCTAAGAAACAAAATGACAGCATACGAAAGAACCTTCCCCATCAACTGGGGACCACATAAGAATGTCCCTGCCAAAGCACAAGGAAAATCTGTCTCACTTCTCTGGCAAGAAATGTGGTATCATTTACTCATAGTAACTCAGTTCCTGGCTCTGGGTATGTACCCTGATGAGGAGATAAAGCAGGAAGAAGAGAAAGGTGTGAACACACAGTCAGGGCCCACCACATACCAGGCACTGGGGTGTGTGTCTGTGATCAAATTGCGTCTTCCTGCAAAAAGTGGAAGTCCCAGCCCCTGGTATCTGTGCATGTAAACTTAGTAGGAAATGCCTCTTAGAACATGTAATTAAGATGTAAAATTAAGAGGCTGTCATATGAGAGCAAGGAAGTCCCTTGATCCAGTATGACTGGTGTCCTTACTAGAGAGGAGGAGGGAGACACACACAGAGGAGAACGCCCGGAGACCAGAGAGGCCGAGACTGCCCTGGTGAGGCTGCAAGCTACTGAGCACCACAGATTGCTGGCCAGCACCAGATGCCAGAAAGAGGCAAGGAGGATCCTCTCTACAATTTTTAGGGGGAGTACAACTCCATCGATACCTTGAATTCAAACTTTTAGCCTCTAGAACTGTGAGATAATAAATTTCTGTTGTTTGGAGCCACCAAGTTTATGGTACTTTGTTCCAGAAGCCCTAGGAAACCAATAGAACATTGTCTAGTCTTTCAGCTCCAACAGAGCAGAAGCTGTTTTGTTCGCCTTGGTCTTTCAGCAGCTGGCATAGTCCTTGGTACATGGTAGATGCTCAGAAAGTGTTTGTTGAGGAAGCAAGTGAAAAAAATGAAGCATAAACTCAGGAAAGAAGAAATCATGCCTTTTATCTCTGCTAAGGGACGTGAGCAAATTAGGGGCTCAATGAACATTTGTAGAATGAATACATTTTTTTAAAACTCAGGAAACAATAAGCTCAAGAAGGCTTTGCAATGAGTCTTACTCATTGATTGCACCAGCACTTAGCACAGGGCCTGGCTCACGGAAGCTGCTTAATAAGTTCTTAGAGGAGGGAAGGGAAAAATGAAGGGAAGGAGAGAGAAAAAACAACGATCATAATTTCCCAGCTCTTGGTTTACGTAGAACCTTCCTTCCTTGAGGTGTCTAACTGAGGCACGGACTATGCTGTGAAATAACCAGTTGAATTTCAAACAGCCTCAATTATACTGAAAGGGCGTTCATAGTAAAACTTGAATACTGTCTTTCTAAAACACATTTCTTTTCCTTTTACATCCAGAAATCATGAGGCTTCCAAACCCTTTCAACTATGCTAGACATGCAGGGTTGAGAGGTCAGCCTTCTGTGTTCAGCCAGGGACACGTGTCCCATCCATGTGCAGCATGCATTCCTGACCCCTGCCCAGCAGCCAAAATGGGACATCAGCTGGGCTCAGGGAAATTCAATTTGGGCTGACAGCCGGCGGCATGATAATGACAGGGCATCTGCTTGACATTTGGAAAGGCAAAAAGAAGGATAGGGAGTCATAGAGGTTTTTCATGGGCTTAGCTTGGGAAGGTCTGAAGTTTAGGTCACTTCATTTTTACGTATAGAGAAAACTCCTGAAACTGATTTCTACCACTGGCTTGGAATTCCATCTTCTGTGTTCCTGCCTTTCTGATGGTATTTGGGGTTAAAAAAAAAAAAAAGGAAAAGAAGAGGAAAACGAAAAGAAGGAAACACTTTGTTCTTTATTCCCCTAGCCTTGAGCTTTCCTAGGGATGACAACTGCATTATTGTGGGTATTTAAATCATTCATTCACATATTTGTTTTAAATAAGAATTTCCTATACTCAAGGTCTTTATACATGCAGAAAGTCTCTACTCCTGTGGTTACCTTCACTTCTGCAAAACTCACAAGCTCCAGCACTTGCCTGCTCCAGTGAAAACCAGGTAGGTTCACAACCGTGACAGTAGCTAACAAGAAAAGAAAAGCTGACCCCTGCTTACTCCTAGTAGCAGGGGACAGAGGGAACTGCTTTATATTTCTTGATGTAGCCCCTGTGGTCAGCTTACCCACTGGTGCGGGAACCTTCCCTCCATCAACGGAGTCAGCTGAGATGGCCATCTATGTTACTTTAGCAGGTTCACGTGTGGCTAGGTTAGTTTACATGCCCCTCCTGTGGCCTTAGGGCGACCACACCAAACCTAACCTGGTGGCTGTCACTCTGAATGGTATTTGTACCTTTCCTTTTCCTCTAGACAGAAAGCCCCATTAGGGCAGGGTTATGCCTCCTGCATGTATCTTTGTACCCCAGGCAACCTAGCCTAGCTCTTGGCACATAAGTAATAAGCAACTGATCGATATAACTTAGATGAATGAATCAATCAATACAAATAAGGGTGCTGGCCTTATGTTGCAGTTAAAGAGTGTGGGCTCAAAAATCAGGTGAGTATAGATTTTACTCATGTCATGACATGTTTTTATTAAAGTATAAGATAAATAGTAAAATTATCAGTGTCATAGTGGACCAGCCAAGGAATATTTATAACCATGAAACCAGCACCCAGATGAGGAAAAGAGCATGAGCAGGCCCTCAGCAGCCCGTCTCAGGCTCCCATCCAGTCACTATCCCCTGCCCACCCAGGGGAAACCATGGCACCTGACCTGTCCTCCCTGACTCTTACCTTCAACCTGGGGAGGACAACACTTACCATGCTATGAGTATAAAACTTAAAATAGGAGCATAGTAGTAACAGCAGTAGTAATAGTAGAAATGTTAGTGGATGCAGCAGTAATAGCAGAAGCAGCAATAGTAAAAGCAGCTCTAGTGGTAACAGGAATAGCAGCAGTCATAGGAAGAAGTAGTAACAGAGGAATATAGCAATAGCAGCTAAAATGTACAGAGCTCTTACTACGTGGTGGGCACTGTTCTGAGTGTTTCACCTTAACTAATATTCAAAAGAACCCTTATGAGATGGTATAAAATAAGAGAGAAGAAGCTGAAGCACGGAGAGGTTAGGTAGCATTTCAAAGGCTTTATAACTATGGAGCCATAGATTCAGAATTCAAATTCCAGCAGTCTGGCTACAGAACCTATCTTCTCAGCAGAATTTCTCCATAACTATTAGCATGGCAAAGGAAGATTTGCCCCCCAATCCTGGTTCTCTTATTCTTCTATAATAACAACCTTTGATTTGGTAAATATATAGTTTTGCAGAATAAAAGGTTTTATTTTCTGGACTTCTTTGCTAGAAAGTATAGCCACAAAACTATATTCTGGCCAACAGAATGTAAGTAATAGAAGCAGCAAGTACAACTTCTAGGAAGCATCCTTAAAGGGTAGGAACTGCCTTGTTTCTCATTCCTTCATCCTGCTGCTCGAAGTGATGGCTGGAGCAGAAATGGCTAGAATGTGGCCATGAGGTGACCTTAGGAATGGAGGCCCATAGCACAGAGAAACAAGACAGAAAAAGCCTGCATATCCCACAGATTGCTGTAGTATCTCTGTACCACTTGTGTTCAACTTTTAGGTAAGAGAGAAACGTACTTCTTCAAGCCAATGTTCTTTTAGATATTGTACCATTCAAAGCAAAACCTAATTCTAATAACACACTGAGTTACTGCAATTATAATTAATATTGCCTACAGTGATACCTGCAAAACTAATGCCACTTTGTACTATACTCTTAACTTAAAAAAGAAAGAAAATAAAATAAAACATGATTTGGGGTAATCGTGTGATAGACAAACTGTAAAAATAAGTAAGTATGTAAAGCCTTATTAGGAAGGAGTTAACAGTTCCTTGAAACCTCCTAACTGGGTCACATCAAAAGCCACTAACCTCCCACCTTCAGACACTTGTCTATCTAATCATCCTTAAAAACTATTTTCGTCTTAATTACAATGCTCTATGTGCCTACTTTATGCAAGACACTTTACCATATACCTTTTCTTTCACTTGCACAAAAATTCTGAAACATAAATATTTAATACCCTTCTTTCATAGATAAGGAAACAGAAGAAAAAGAGATCACTGACTTGTCTGAGATCACACAGCAAGTAGAAGCCAGGGCCAGGATTCAACCCTTCCCCTCAGCACCCACATTCTTTCTACCACACCAAGCTGACTCCTTGGAAACAGCTATCTCGGCTTAGCTGTTCAGTACTCCTTTTGTCCACTCTAAATTATTATCATCCTCCAACACAAACCTCCCCACCCACGGAGGTCAAACTCCTTAGACTCTCCACACTTGCCCCCACACTCAGCCTTGGTTTTCCCAGCTAGAAAAATGGGGTAAATGACCCCTCTACCAAGAGGCAACATGACATAGAGGGAAAAGGCAAGGGTCTTGGAGTTAGGAAAAATGATGTCAAGTCCAGCTGGGCAAGTTATCTGGGTAATGGATATAATAATTCCTACTTGGCAGGAAGCTGGGTAGATTAAATGAAATAATGTTTTGAAAGAACCTAATACACAGTGGACTCCTCTATCTCCTTTTATTATTGGTGGTGTCAATGTAGTTGCTATTCCTGACTTTCTGGCACCACCAATCAGACAACTTTCCCTCTAAATAAGGCGATAGATAATGTGGTGGAAAACACTTTGAAGAGTCCATAGCTCTACAAAACACCAGACATCTATTCTCCACTAAGATTCTGGTCAATGGTCTCTGTCAAATCCTAGTACTTGTATTTTACCAAATTTTGCATTTCAACCCCCAAAAAGAGTCCCTCGGAATTTCCCAGGCTGGGTTTTCTGGATAGGATGATGGGCTAGAGATCACTCACCGATTCCATAGTGAATCTCTCGACGAAAAACTGGAGAGCCTGGAGGCTGAAGATCTCATGTCTCAGCCGTCACATCAGAAAATTACCTGGATGGAGGGCAGGAAAAAAAGGTGACAAGAGTCATCCAATGGGACTGGGCAGAAGACATTGTCTCAGACCAACATGTTATTTCGTTTGGAGGCTGGAACCCTTGTTGGGAATGTCACTGCACGACAGAGTGGCTGCCCCGGAACATGAAGAAAACCACTATTTCTTCTCCCCAGGTTAGGGCTGATTATCTCCATCATTTTAACTCCGCGCAAGTGCTCAGGAATCCTTACATTCTATTTCTAGCTCGTCTTTGGAGAGCAATTTACAAGTCATTAACTTCTCTAGACCTAGGCTCCCAAACATGAAATTAAAACGTGCTGATGGCTGTGACAGACGGACAGACACCTGCAGCTGTGTGCCCATGAGAAAGCAGAGGTGTTCCCCCAGCAAAGGAAACCAGTCCCAGTAAAGAGGTAGATACATATGAATAAACATAGTTCAGGACAGGCCCCTCTGAACTTGGGAGAGGATTTTAATTAATTCATGCATACCAAAAACTTAATTAATTGCTGAGTTCACACAGTACAGGAAGTCTGGGATAAAAGGTGTTACATAAGGCAAAAGCTTCAATATTTGCAGAATTGAAGGAAATAGAGGTGGGGTATGGAAATAGCATAAGCTAAGGGACCTGCCTGGTCCTTCCTGTGACCGCTAGCTCTGAGTGGCCTTTCCATCCAGGGCCAGAAACCAAAAGACAAGTGACCTCCCCATCTCCTTCCTTCCCATATATAATCCATCCCTACTTAGTGCCTATCTTTCTTCCTGTCTCTCTCCACCTCCACTGATTAGCCTCAGGCTAAGCCAACACCATTCTTAAGTGGATTGCCTCCATTCTTAACTGGATTGCCTCCTAACTGATCTCCCCTCATCATCATTTTTCCCTCTGAAATCCGGTCTCCCACACTGAAAGTAGAATAAATATTTTCCTTTTTTTTTATTTTTTTAAGCCTTTTTTTAAACAGAGCATTTCATACAAATACAAATAGAAGGGTGCCATATACCTGTGTACTCATCACTCAGCCCAATCACCATCAAACTCAGCCCCGGCAAAAAACTGCAAAAAAATAAAAAAATAAATAAAAAATAAATAGCCAGGCATTATGGTGGGCGCCTATAGTCCCAGCTACTTGGGAGGCTGAGGCAAGAGAATTGCTTAAGCCTAAGAGTTTGAGGTTGCTGTGAGCTGTGATGCTACCGCACTCTACCCAGGTGATAACTCTGTTTAAAAAAAAATTAAAAAAAAAAAAAAAAAAAAAAAA
The DNA here is from genome assembly GCA_963574355.1 of Loris lydekkerianus. NCBI lineage: Eukaryota > Metazoa > Chordata > Mammalia > Primates > Lorisidae > Loris > Loris lydekkerianus. Next base: position 18,428 of record CAUYPK010056182.1, on the reverse strand, counting down.
AAAAATATATATATATATATATATATATCTGCAATATGATTATCACACCTAAAAAAGATGGTAATAATTCCTTGATATCATCAAATATCCACACAATGTTCAAATTTCTAATGTCTCACAAATGTCAAAAATGGTATGTTTACCAAGTATTTTAAACAACCCAAATCCAAATAAGACCCACACCTTACAAACTGGTTGATATGTAAGATACATTTTTGAAAACACAAATCTCATCATCTCACCTCTTACATCTCCACCCCCAGTTTAGCATCCTTCAACAACTTCTTAGCACTTTAGAATAAAAATCTAAATCACTAAACATGGTCTGATTCTGGTACACATCTCCGACCTTATCTAGCCCACCAGGACTGGACACACTGCTGCAGGAACAGGACCTTTTCTTAGATCCTGGAACAAACTGTAGTTCTGCCACAGGTCCTTTGCCCATGCCGGTCCCTGTGCCTGGAAAGCTCCCTTTGTCACACCCTTTGCCTAGATTAACTCCTGCACTTCCTTAAATGATACATTCTTGGAGAAACTCTTCCTGGACCAGATTACATCATGGGATTTATCTCAGTTTTTAATTATGTGAAGATTGACTAATATCTGTTGATTTGATTCAATTATAAACTGTGAGTACAAAGACTAGCACAACAATTTAATACATATTTGTTGCATAAATAATTGCACCACTTCCTTTAGGCTTAAATACCAATTATGATTGACTGAATCTTCCTGAGTCTTGAATCACACATTTAAATTAGATGGGGAATTGCCACGCTTGGCTCAAAATTCATATGGAAATGCAGGGGACTCAGAATAGCCAAAATGGTCTTGAAAACGAAGAACAATGTTAGAAGACTCACACTTCCCAACTTTTAAACTTACTACAAAGCTACAGTAACCAAAACAGTGTGGTACTGGTATATGCTCTTCCTCAGAATCACAAATCATGATCTTCCTTTAATATCGACCTCCAGATCCCAACTTTACTAAGCACATGTCTATAAAAAATAAGATCCTCTCATTTGCATAAATAGCTAATGCCTCTCTCAGCCCACCCTCAACTTACTATTCCTTTGCCTGGCCCAAGCTGAGACAATGTAGTAGACTGGATTACTCTTCCCAGTTCTTTGCTTTCAATAAGAATGTCATGTGACTTTGTAGTTCTTTCTACTGTAGTATGTGGAGATGAATTTCCCTGCCTCAATGGATTGTAGGCTGGACCACTAACTTGCTTCAGCCAATGGAATGTGGCTGAAGTGACAGTGCACTGCTCCCAAGCCCATCCCTCTTGCACTCCTATGATGTGCCATGAGAAGAGCACGTCTGCCTAGTCTGTCACTTGCTGCCCTTTAGTCTGGACTCTAGACTGAAGGCCTATGGAACAGATTTGAACCAACCTTAACACCAGCATGAGCCAGCCAGGCCCAGACTAGATCAGCCAAACTACAACTGACGCACAGATCTAGGAGCATGAAAATAAGTATGTGTAGTCAAGTAAGCCACGGCAATTCTGAGGTTTTTGTTATTCAGCAAAATTGACTGATATACATGGGAATAATAGTTTACAAACACCAGTGAGTAGCAACACAGGTTAGAAAAAAATAAACACCATGTACACACAGACAGCACAAGTATGACGACCATCAATAGCGCTACTTTTGGAGAATACCCAATTTGGGGCCAATCTGATCCTCACAACAACCCTGCACAGAAGACACTAGGCCAGCTCTACAGATGAGAAAACCAAGGCTTATAAGATATGAAATAATGTCTCCAAGACAGTGTGTGGCAAGTGTGTGATCCCTACCCATGCTGTCTGACTCAAAAACTCCAAGCCAGACTTCCTCTGCATAAAAGGTTCTTACAGATTCTGTCACATGAGTCCATGGTCCACCAACCCACTCCCTCCTCTGCCCATTCCTGTAGTGGGGCTTCATGAGAGTGGAAAAGGTCCCTGGGCCTAAAGTTAAAAGAACTGAGTTTCAATCCCAGCTCTGCCCCTAAGCAGAGCCTCACTCAGCTCTCAGGTCCCTTGCTTGTGAAATGAGACTACTAATCCTAGCCTAGCCTACGTCACTAGACCATCATGAACCTCCAAAGACGTGGACTGTGAAAGAGCTGTGTGAGATGTGACACCAAAGCCAATTCACATCCTGCAGCCTCGACTCCGAACCCACTCGAATTAGGTTAGTATCTATGTTGACATCATTATCTAACCAGCGGTGCTTGGAGACCCACTTATGCTTTGAGACTGATTTTTTTTCAGAGATTATTTCTTTGCAGTTATGAAAGTAATGCAGGCCCAACAGAAAAAATAATATTGAGGCATAAAAATAAAATCATTTATTAACCCAACACCTGAACATAAATACTGTTCCTATCCTGAGACCATTTCCTTTCTGTGACTTATTTTTTTGAGAGTATTAACAAATATACATTTCAATTAATAAGATTTTCTTAGAACCAGATCTACCATATGCTAGGGATTGTTCTTGCCACCTAAAGACAGAGTGAAGAATAAAACAAAGTTCATGATCTCAAGGAACTAACATTCATTCATTAATCATTTTTCTGATGTAATAAATATGTGCCACTCACTATATCCTAGGCACTGGTTGATGATGATACTGATCACAGTAAAGATGATAATGACAGCCTCCTTGCTAGATCCTGAATTCTAACAGGATGACTTATTATAAGTTGGTCCCTAGAATGAATTCGTTTGGGTTAGAACCTAAATTATGACTCTTTGGTGAGTGGTTCATCCTTTCATATTTCAGTTCTCCCATCTTTAAAATGGGAATAAAGTACCTTCATACCTTCATTGGGATAAAGTACCTACTTCTTATCTAATTCTTACTTCATATCTATTCTCCCCATGAGAATATGAGAATCTGGTCAAAGCACTAAGCCAAAAAGAAGAAAGAAAGAAAAGCTTGACTCCCAGTAATTGATGAACGCATTGGATACATGGTGGTAGTGATATTACTGCCTTGTGTAAGCCCCACACGCATCCAACAAGAAGCTAAAACTCAGAGGTTAAGAAACTTGCCCATGGTTATGCAGGCCACCAGCAACCTTGTCAGATATTGTGAAGGACACACCTTGGAACTGTCCTGCCAAGGGGAAAGGAAGCCAGAGCATTTGTCTGCCAACTTTTATGCCTCACCAGCCACGCACAGCCAGGGGATGGTCGTGGAGAGGCAGGAAGCTCTTTCTGTGAACAGGCACTGTCAGCAGTACCTTCCAGGGAGTGCACAGGGAAGCGACAGTGTCTGTAAATGGGTGCTCAATAAATTTCTGTCCAAGGAGAGAACAATATATATCAAGCCCCATGGTCTTCTCCACAACCTCTCATTTCCCGCTGCCACCAGTGACAGATACTTTCAAGCAACCACCTGCGAAAGTGAACTAGAATTCATTACTAGCAAGCATCACATTGTTACCACCCACATTTCTGCTTTTCCACTGAAATTCTATTCTGTGACTTACAGTATGTCAGTCAGGACAGCAATTCCTGATGCCATGCAGGAATAAGGGGCATAAATCATTTGGTACATAAACCCATCTTTACTGCCAATCCTGAAATAGGTGTTTTTTTATGCAACAGAAGTGACTTCATGGATGTTGGATTTGTATCCTTTTACAGAGGATGTTATAAACTCTTGAGTCATCTGCAGCTGGCTACAGCTTGGACAATTTTTTCCCCATAACATCACACCAACACTTTTCCTATTTACTGATGTGACTCTTTCCCGTTCTGTGGAAGCTGTACTTAGAAAATCAAGGACCTAAAGAAAATAGGCCAAACTTATTTTTAATGCTACTATTCCTCTTAATCTATCAGAAGCCCAACTTGTCCAGTCCTAATTGAAATCCCACCTTTACTGGGAAGCTTTCTCCAACTTTCCTGGCCCAACAACCTTTCCATTTCTGAACACTGAGAGCACTGATAATATCAATAACACCCCTGACTGAGCCCTGTGATGGTTCATTGTATGGGTCAGCTTGACTGGGCTGAGGGATGCCCAGATAGTCGATAAAACATTATTTCTGAGTGTGTCTATAAGGGTGCTTCTGGAAGAGACTAACATCTGAATCAGTAGAATGAGCAAAGATGATTACCCTCTCCAGTGTGGGTGGGTACCATCCAATCCCCTTGAGGGTCTCCATAATCTTTATAAACAATTAAACTTATTATACCTGGGAGCCAATTCCTATAATAAATCTTCTTTTATACATATTATACATATTCTTTTGGTTCTGTTTCTCTGGAGAACATATCTCTATACCAGATCTAATCCTATGCACATTCACTACCTCATTTAATCCTATAAGGAATCTTATAAGAAAATGTGATCGTCTGAGGCTTGCAGAAGTAATGAAACTTCTCCCAAGTTACACAGCTTCTGTTGACAGATTCGAGACTCCACCTTGCAGAGGCTTGATTTCAAAGCTCAGGCCTTTACCTGCTATGCTAAGCAGGCAGTATGCATCTGATTGACTACATTCCATTCAGTTATTATTTCCTGATTGTTTCAGATAAGTAAGTCAAACCTCTCCTCCTGCAGTGATTCTTGAATGGTACATGTTGAGGCCTTCTGAGCTGGTCATAGGAATTTTGTACTAAGTACTAGTTCTTTCAGTTTCCATAGCCACCAGCAAGCAACAAATCCTGCCTCCCTACTGGCCCTGAGCAGCCCTTAGTTAGGCATCTGTGACCTCTGGCCAGGTACCTCTGGACTCCTGAGATTTCTCCTAATCCCTCTTCTCTGGCCACCACGCACGTACTTAGGATGGGCCCCTACTGCTGACTCTATCTTCCTGGGATTACCCAATACGCTATGATAGAGACAGGGGTAGATAAAACACGTAAGAAGCCACCCCAACAAAAAAGACTAGAGAAGGATTGGGGTATTCTCACTAACAGTGCTAGAGCTGCAAGACTATAGCCCCGGCCCTGCCCCCTGCTTCCATCACTGGTTAAAATGGTAACAATCAACAATACTTTGGATCTCTCCTCTCCAGAGAAGAAGTCATTGCAAAGGACCCATCATTCAGAAGACACGAACCACTGTCTCATTGGACTATAAACATAACAACTGTGAATCCACATCTTAAACATTCTTCTCCTGCATGTACAAGTGGGGTGGCGACAGGTATAGAAACACAGACAGGATGTATTGTTGTGAGTGATATAATCTGGGTGTGAACACAATCATAGGAGCTACCTCACAAATATCTAATAAGCGCCTCCGGCATGCTATTTTCTACTAGTTAGAGCTTCCCATAGGAGAACCATCTGCTGGGGAAGTGCAACCTTTCACCCCTTTAATTTACAGAGAAAAATGAGTAAGCTAAAGGTCAAGGATACATACATGGTTAGCAAAATAGACATGGTCTCTGCTTAAGGAATCAGACATTACTCAAATAACCAGATAGGCAATGAAAAAAGGCAAAGTATTGGTACCATAGGAACCTCCATACTACATGTGATGAGTAAGTCATCAATATAGTTTAAAGTTACATCCGGAGATTCCGTCAATCTTAAAGTAAGTGACTGCCAGAAAAACAGCCTCAGAAACTCAAGAAGACCACCACCAGGTAACCTTGAGGCCTAAACATCACGAGGCAGGCTAGGCTCACTTGCTAGCCACATGACCTGCTCTTCACAGGAGCAGGCTGAACTCAGTTTGTGCTACCATAAAATTACACATTTTCCTTCCCAGGGTCCCCTGGGAAGAGCTGCAAGTGTGGGATGTAAAATCCGAGGGCTCCTGGGGTTTGTTGTGCTATGCACTGTTTAATAATTCAAACTATCGCATGTTTACCCTGCCATCTGTGAGGCTGCTCTCCTGTGCGCACTGTGTAGGAGAGGGAGCAGCAGGCAGCCCCGGGCTCAGGGGATTTCCCAAGCAGTGCAAAGCAGAGAGCCTTCGAGGCAGAAAAACTCACATTCTACCACTGGCTTTCCCACCTCACTGCTGGGTGATCTTGAACAATCAAAGTTCACTTCTATGAGCCTCGGTCTTCTTCTGGTAAACAGGGACACTGGCAGACGATGAGAGTACCCACCATATTGCCTTGAATCTCACAGGTCATTAAAGGCCACATCCATCCTGCAAGCAACGCCTGCCACCCTGCCCAAGAGCTTGGTCTCAGCCACAATGGGGCAGGCTAGGAGTGCCAGGAAACTAATGCTCCTAGGGGCAGCCCTCAGATAAGGGTGGGTGGAAATCACAGCAATACCCCAGCTCCCTCCCCCTGGGGAGTGATGACATTGGCAGGTCCCCAGAGGAATGAAGCTCCAGTTGCTTGCCTGAGAAGATGCCTTTTACTAGCTGCCTTCTCTTCTGCATGACTTCCTCACCCCTCCACCTGTGTTTCCTTGGATCATCTCCCAAATAAATCACCCGTGCTCAAGTACTTTTGCAGGGTTGGCTTCTAGGAACCCACTTCAAGACAAGGATGTGATACCTTTTCTCTTTTTTTGAGGCAGAATCTCACTCTGTTATCCTGGGTAGAGTGTCATGGCATCATAGCTCACAGCAGCCTCAAACTCCTGGACTCAAGCAATCCTCCTGCCTCAGCTTCCCGAGTAACTGGGACTACAGGTACCTTCCATAAGGCCTGGCTAGTGTTGTCTTCTATTTTTAGTACAGACAGTGTCTTGCTCTTGCTCAGGCTGGTCTTGAGCTCCTGAGCTCAGGCAATCCACCCACCTCAACCTCCCAGAGTGCTAGGATTACAGGCATGAGCCACTTCCCCTGGGCAACAATGTGATACTTTTATTTTTGAGACAGAGTTTCACTTTGTCACCCTCGGTAGAGTGCCCGTTGCGTCACAGCTCACAGCAACCTCAAACTCTTGGGCTTAAGCGATTCTCTTGCCTCAGCCTACCAAGTTGCTGGGACTACAGGCACCCGCCACAAAGCCCAGCTATCCATCCTTCCTTCCTTCCTTCCTTCCTTCCTTCCTTCCTTCCTTCCTTCCTTCCTTCCTCCCTCCCTCCCTCCCTCCCTCCCTCCCTCCCTCCCTCTCTCTCCGTCTCTCTTTTGTATGTCAGGCATTTTATTTATTTATTTAATTAAATCATAGCTGTGTACATTAATGCAATCGTGGGGTACCGGCTATTTTTCTGTTGCAGCTGTCATTGTTGTTTAGCAGGCCTGGGCCCAGTTTGAACCTGCCACCTTGGTGTATGTGGCCAGCACCATAACTGCTGTGCTATAGGCGCCAACCCATGATGTGATACTTTTAATGTAGTACTGCTGGGAGAAAAATAGGAGGTTGTACAAGTGTGACAAGTGCCAGCATGAAGCAGGTATATGATGAACAGCCACTATCGTGACATCTGTAGCCCAGGGGCCTGACTCGGCAGCTTCTCAGCAAGGCCTGTACCATGGATATGTTTCATGTGACTGGTCATCCTGTTGGTGTTCAATGACCATTGACCCTGTGACAGTCAAGAGATGCAACCAAGGCCAGGAAAGTCACTTTCCAAAAGCAGCCTTCACTGTTCCAGGAAAAAGGACCCAGAATGGAAAGAAGTATGCTTGGGAAGGGGTTTACTCCCCAGCAGGAGGTCCCCGGTGCTGAGTGCTCACTAGGAACCAGTCCTTTGAATTGTGCTGCACCTTCACCCAGCCCAGAGGAGCAGCTGTTACTGTCCCCTCTGCATTTTACAGGAGACAATAGCTCTAACACATTAGATATCAATTTTTAAAAAATAATAAAACAGGTGATGCCTGTGGCTCAGTGAGTAGGGTGCCAGCCCTATATACCAAGGGTGGCAAGTTCAAACCCAGCCCCAGCCAAACTGCAACAAAAAAACAGCCAGGCGTTGTGGTGGGCACCTATAGTCCCAGCTACTCAGGAGGCTGAGGCAAGAGAATCGCCTAAGCCCAAGAGCTGGAGGGTACTGGGAGCTGTGATGCCACAGCACTCTACCAAGGGTGACAAAGTGAGACTCTGTCTCTTAAAAAAATAAATTAATAATAATAATAATGATGAAGCTACTGTATATAACACTGTTACTATGTGCACCAGACACTACACAAGTGATAACTTCTTTAATCCTCATAACAACCCTAGGAGACAGGTATTATTGTTTCCTTTTACAAGGAAGGAAACTGATGCTAATATAGGATACATATTTTGCCAGAGTTTTTACAGGTAATAAGTAGAACCTAGATTTATTTGATGACACAGACTCTTCTTTCCTTTAAATCCCACCACCCTTTCAGAGAAGAAGGGAAACCTCAGGAGACCTCCAGGCAGTCTCAGAAGAAAGGTCTCTGCTGTATGTATTTCCCCTCCAGTGTTAGAACTAAAAAAAGATTTTTAGCTAGCTAACCAGAACAGCTTTGCCCAAGCGAATTCCTAGCTCTCAGGAGTGGGTCCCATCAGCATCAAAACAAGT
>CAUYPK010056182.1:0-5000 GCA_963574355.1 Loris lydekkerianus | reverse complement strand
GGAAGGACAGACCTAAATGACAGGAGAACGAAGCTGGCTCCCACTGTGCCAGTCCCACTTCCCAGACTTCCATCCTACTCTACGTCCCGAACTAACCTCAGGAACTAATCCAAGGACTCCCTCCCCTTCTGGCTGTAGCCAAGGTGGGTGCCTAAGGTGGAGACCTGAAATGCACACCTCAGCTCCAGGCAGGGGCCCTTTGCACAGGCTTCCAATAACTGTTCCCTCCCTGCCCCTTAAGAGTAGGTACACTTAGGAGCCCCAGGACCACTGCTGTATAATCTTTAAACTCCTGGTTGAGTCAATCCTCTGTGGCTCAGATGGAGTTTCCCTACACCAGCCCACACCTTCTTAAAGATTCCTTTATGTGGCCAATAAGCACAAGGGGAGATGCTTAAAGGCATTAGTCGTTAGGAAAATGCAAATTGAAACCACAATGAGATGTTACTTCACACCCATTAGATCAGTCATAATTTAAAAAAACAACCACCACCATAAAATCAAATCTTAACAAGGGTATAGAGAAACTGGAACCCTTACACATTGTTGGTGGGAATGTGAAATGGTTTGGTTGCTTTGGAGAAGTTTGGCAGTTCCTCAAAAAGTTAAATATAGGGTTACCAGATGACCCAGCAGTTCCACTCCTAGGTATATACCCTAAAGAACTGAAAATATGTATTCAAATAATACTTGACAACCCAAACGTCCATCAACTGAAGAATGGATAAGCAGAGTGTGATATATCTATACAACGGGTAAACACCAAAACAATGTGCTAACCATTATGCTTAAGGGACAGCCAGACACAAAATCATATATATAGTATGGTTCCATTTACACAGAACATCCAGACAGGTAAATCCATAGAGACAGAAAGCAGAGTAGTGGTTGCCATGGGCTGGGATAGGGGAGCAACACGCAGTGTGTACGGGGGTGATGGGGTGATGAAAACATCTTGGAACTAACCAAAGATGATGTTAAACAACACTGTCAATATACTGGGTGTCACTGAACTGTAATGTTTTAAAATGGTTAATGGTAAATTTTATGTCAATCTTACCCATTTTTTTTTTTTTTTAAAGACAGAGCCTCAAGCTGTTGCCCTGGGTAGAATACCGTGGCATCACAGCTCACAGCAACCTCCAACCCTCCAACTCCTGGGCTCAAGCAATTCTCTTGCCTCAGCTTCCTGGGACTACAGGCGCCCACCACAATGCCCGGCCTTTTTGTGGTTGTAGTTGTCATGGTTGTTTGGCAGGCCCCGCCTGGATTCGAACCTGTCAGCTCTGGTGTATGTGGCTGGCACCTTAGCCACTCGAGCTACAATTTTTTTAAATCTTGTAAGGAAATCTCCTCAAATTATCCTACTTAAAGGGTGCCCTGTGTTTCCTGCTGCAACGATGACTGACACCCCCACCCGACCTGTGCGCCTGCAGGTATATGAGTCAACACACTTCCCCATTGTTTCCCTGAAAGCTTTTCTTGTTCTTTGCAACTGGAAACTTCCTAATTGACATACCTACAGAACCACTTCCCAGCTGGGTGGCCTCAGGCAAGTATCCAAGCTTCTCTGAGTCTTAGATTTCCTCTTCTGTAAAACAGCTAATAACACCACTTCATTAGGCTGGTTTAGGATTATTTTGACAGCTAATAGGATAACGTATAAAAGATACTTAGAACATTGGGTAGAGCTCAAAGGTGACTTCATTCATTCCTCTTAACACCAAATTACGACTCTCCCTCAGTGGCAGTAAAAATCTCTACCTGGCAAAATGGGTGTCAGGCTCAAATAAGGAGTATATGATGTCACAGTCAAGCAGGCAGGCTCTGCGACCAGATTGCCAGAGCCCCCTCCTCAGAGCCATCCCTTACCAGCTGTGTGATCTTGGCAAATTACTTCTCTGACATTCAGTTTACTCATCTATAAAATAGGAACAATTATAAGTGAGAATTAAACATAAGGCCCTCAGCACACGGCAAGTGTGATAAATGTTAGTGACTACTATCATCATTATAGAGCATAAACTTAGGGACTGGCCTAGCACAGAGTTCACATTTGCTTCCTCCCGTCTCCCTTCTCACCTCCCCATGGCAACAGCACTTAGAGAGTGTTCTGTATACACTGAGTGCATAATAAATAGAATCACAGTGTCTTAGCCTTAGGAGGGATTTTAGGATCTCTCTAGACCGGGGGTTGGCAAACTATGGCCCTGGTCACAAATATCTCTTTGCCAGGAATTTTGCTTCTCCAAGCCAGACATTCCTCATTCCTTCAAGTCTCCCCATGGTGACAAGGGTTTGAGGCCCACTCCCCACCTGTGGCAGAGATTGCAAGCTGTTCACCAAAACTCACTTGCCTCCTCGTCCTGGGCACACAGCTAGACTACATTTCCCAGACTCCTCTGCAGCTGGCTGTGACAAACGCCAGAGTTCTAGCCAAGGAATGAGAGTGGAAAAGCTGCGTGACATTTTTGAGGCCACTTTTAAGAAGTATGTGTGCCTTCCCTAGGTTCTTTGCCCCTTCCTTCCGTGTATGCAGACCTCAGCAAAGCAGGGCCTCAAAAGGTACAAGAGTCCCACCCATAGAGAAAGTTACCCACTGAACTAGAAATTCCTATTTGGGGCCTTACTTAATAAAGAAAAAAATATTTCTCATGTTTGAGCCATTAAACATTGTGGGAACCATTTGTTGCTGCAGCTATTATTACTATATGGTTAATTATTACACCATCCTACTCTTTTTAGTTTGTGTCTATTGAATTGAATTAAACCAAGTTTCATTTATTCACCCCAAAAAAGCTTCAACTGAATACCATGTGCCAGATCCTGTGGGTTCCAAATAAAATAACGATATAGCAATATCTGCTCTCAGAAATCTGCAAAATAGTAAGGGAGACAGAGGCATAAACAAAACAAAACAGTGAAATGTTTCAGATGCCTTAACCAAAGCCTGTACAAGGTAGAGTGGGGGCACAAACATGGCGACAGTCCATCCTACTGGGAACAGGGCTGGGCAGGAATGGCTTCTTAGAAGAGGGGATCCTCCAGCTCAGAACAAAGGTTATAAGATATCAAGTAGACGCTACAGGCTTTCAGGACAGGGGCTGCAACCTGAGGAAAGGTGTGGAGGCCTGAAATGAGGAGGGACAAGTGAGGGGGTGGGCACACTTTTGATAGCAGCTGCCAGTGCAGGAGGGGAAAAGGGCTGGCAGAGGTGGGGTGGAGAAAGATGACGCCCAGAGGAACATGGGTTCTAAGAGGGTAAGATTGTATGACCAGCTCTATAGAAAAACTGATCTGATCTGATGTAGTACCTTCCAGATGAGGCCCCTGACTTTTTTTTTTTTTTTTTTTAATTGTTGGGGATTCATTGAGGATACAATAAGCCAGGTTATGCTGATTGCATTTGTTAGGTAAAGTCCCCCTTGCAATTGTGTCTTGTCCCCAAAAGGTGTGGCACACACCAAGGCCCCACCCCTCTCCCTCCTTCCCTCTTGAGACACTCTTACTCTGTTATCCTGAGTAGAGTGCCGTAGCATCATAGCTCACAGCAACTTCAAACTCTTGGGCTCAAGCAATCCTCTTACCTCAGCCTCCATGGGACTACAGGTGTCTGCCATAATGCCCAGCTAGTTTTTAGAGACTGGATCTTGCTCTTACTCAGGCTGGTCTTAAACTCCTGAGCTTAAGCAATCCACCTGCCTCCCAGAGTGCTAGGATGACAAGCGTGAGGCACTGTGCCCGGCCTTCACTTTCTAATTCCTTGACACAAAGGTCAATTTTGAGGATCAATTACCCAGGGCTTCCAGGTTCTATCTCTGGCCTGTGCTTCAGTCTCACACAGTGTGTTTTCCTGCCTTTTCACTTATCCTGGGCTTCTCTGCTGCTTTTTGTAAATTCACTCTCTCCACATTCACTCTATTACCCTTAGAAATTCAGACATTTGATAACATTTATAAGAGAGACTTTGCCAGACAAATGCAATTAGTATAACCTGGATCTTTGTACCCTCAATGAATCCCCAACAATAATACAAAAGAAAGAAAGACTGCCCTGTGAACTGCATTTGGCACCAGCCAGACCTCTGTAAGAACTGCGCTGCGACCCATAACAGTGCCCGCCCAGACCTCCAGAATAGCTTACCAGGTCCAGTGGGTGACAGACCCGCGACCCACCATTGGCACCCACCCGGACCCCAGTAAGAGCTGCGCTGCGACCCACGACCTGTGCTCTCGGCACACCCTGACCAGGAACTCTGGGAGCCACCAACCCTGTATCCTCCCTCCTGTATACTCCCAGCCTCCACACCGGCCAGCTCGTCTGGCCAGGAACTCTGGTAGCTGCGTGCCCTCCCTGCCTCTGCGGGGAGCCCTTCTCCTGGCCAGAGACTGCGGGAGCCTTGAGCCCTGTGTGCCAAAGTCACTGGGCACCAGGCACTCCCAGAACCGTGTGCATCACCCCCTGCCCTATTGCTGGATCCGGGTGTGTCACACTCTGGAGCTGCTTCCACAACCAGAACTCCCTAGCTGGGGCAGCCCCAGAGGAACTACACAGGGTCACTCCCTACAAATATCCAGCAACAATAGAGTGATCCCGCTGGGGTCTAATCTTGGAGAGACACCTCCTCAACTCTGAGGAAGGCCAGAAGCAATGGAGAAAAACAATCATGAGGCGAAATCAACAGAAAAATTCCGGCAATGTGAATAATAAGAGTAGATCAACTCCTCCAAAGATCAATGGGGCAGAAACAGCACAAGACCCCATGCACAAAAAATAGCTCAGATGTCAGAAATTGAATTCAGGATCTGGATTGCAAATAAGATTGAATTAGAATTCCAAAGTTTATCTCAAGAATTCATTGGATTCAAAGAGCAAATGACCAAAGATTTTGAATCATTGAGACAAGAAGTTGCATCCCTCAAAGATCTGAGAAACACAGTAGAATCCCTCAGTAACAGAATGGAGCAAGCAGAAGAAAGGATTTCTGACATTGAAGACAA
>CAUYPK010056176.1:0-21634 GCA_963574355.1 Loris lydekkerianus | reverse complement strand
AGATACAGCCAATGTGGTACCATGCCACTGGCCCGACCCTGTCACTCACCTCTTCCCCCGCCTTCTTTCCCTGCCCCTTCTCCACAATAAAAAAAAAATAAATAAAACTCCAAAAAAAAAAAAAAAAAAAAAAAAAAAAATATGAAATCAACCAAAGTATCCATCAATCAAGCAGTAATATATACACCAAGGAATACTACTCAGTCATAAAAATGGAGGAAACAATATTTTTTACACTGACTTGTATGGAACTGGAGAGCATTATCCTAAGTAAAGTAATGCAGGAACAGAAAAATGTATAAATGGGAGCTAAGCTGTGGGTATGCAGGGGCACAAATAATGATAGACTGGACACTGGAAACTCAGAAGACAGGAAGCTGGGAGTGGGTGAAGGAAGAAAAACTACCCGTTGGGTGCAATGTACACTACTCTGGTGATGGGTACACTAAAAATGCAGACATCACCTCTATACAATTCATCTATCCAAAAACCACTTGTACTCCTAAATCTATTAAAAAACAAACAAACAAACAAAAACTTAAGAAACCCTCTAGGAAACATTTAAACTTGGGAAATAAATATATTATATGTATGTTTGCACAATGACTATTCAAAAAATGCATCCCAATATAGCCAGAATGATTTTTGGTACTAGAATCCAGGTACCAAACCTCTATTAACCTGACTAATACCTGATAGAAATAAGCCAGGACACATAGGACATTGGAGGAACACTGGTCCACTTTCCAGAAACGGCAGGTGAGGGAGAGGAGGAGGAGAAGGCATTGGTGGTGGTAGCATGTTCTGTGCCAAGATAAGCTGGAAGCGGCAGGGACTTGGTGAAACCCCGGAGATCATCCTGTTCAGTGTGCCCCTGGCATCACGTGTGGGGTGCTACAGTCATTAAAGCTGCAGGGGTAGAATGTTTTGAGGAGGGCGTATCAGCAGCATCAGGTGCTCAGCTCCCAGAGAGGTAGATTGGCAGAGGGTCAAACGAGGAGTTAGTAGTCTCAGAGAGGCCTGGCAGTTTAGGTACAGGAGAGGGGCTGGAATGTGCCCTGAGACACATTACTTAACCTTCAGCTTTCTTTTCTTTCTCTATAAATTAGTCATAATATCACTTGTCACACAGGCTTCTGAGATGATCAACTGATGCAAAACCTTTGTGAACAGCAAATCATTATACTGAGAGTACAACTATCTCCACTTAATCCATGGAGGACATGCTCCAAGATCCCCAGGAGACCCGAAACTCTGCGGAGTACAGAATACGCTATGCACAGATTGCTTTGTCCTTCCCAGTTTCATAAGCAGATTTGTTCTTACCATAGATCTTAACAACCTTAGCATGCAAATTTTTTTTAAATTAGGTTGAGAACTTTCACCCTTTTACTTAAAGGAAATACTTCAAAGCTTCTCTTGCCATATCCAAATAGCCAGCATTAGGACTTTCACACTTTGGGTGGTTAAGTAAAAAAAGGGTAACATCGACAAAAGTTCTGGGTAATCTGATAACTGAGAGGACTACTAAGTGACTAATGGTTGGGAGCACTGAACAAAAAGAGGATGAAAAAAAAAAGAAGATTCAAGTCCTCAGTGGGATGGAGCAGGGCTGCAAGAAATTTCATCACACCACTCAGAGCAGCAGGCAATTTAAAACTTATGAATAGCTTATTTCTGAAATTTTCCATTTAATATTTTCATACTGCAGTTGACCATGCATAACTGGAAGTGCACAAAGCAAATCCCCAAATGAAGGGGGCTCCTGTATTAGATGGATGAGCTGAGCAGGTGTGTGTCAGGCACAGCCGACTCCCTGGGCCATTGTGATGACAGTCAGCTAATTAGCCTCCCAGGATGACCTAACACAGTTTGACCTAATTTATCCCTCTGTGAATCAGCTTCTTTTTTGTTGGTCTTTTATAAAACCAAAGCATTTGGAAGTCATTTATAATAAAGAAAGAAACAAACTCTGTGTGTTTTTATTTGACAAAATTCTTCACCAGGTTTAAAGCAGAGTGGGTAGGTCATGCTCAGTCAAGGGGAAGACCAGCTGCTAGCAATAGTCCAGAGACACATTCAGAGTAACATTCACTCCCAAAAGGGATCACTTCCCCAGCTACACCTGGTCCCCTGTGCCACCCCAAAGGTGCAGGTACAAGCAGATGGGTCAGCAAGGCCAGTGTCAAAGACCCAGTCCCCAGAGGTGAGGAGGCAGCCACTAGTATAGACCAGTGAGAATCTGCTCTTCTTGAAAGGGGCTCCCAATCTGCTCAGAAGGTTTAGTCAAGAGTATAATTTACTTGCCATATGACCTCCAGCAAGTCATTTGCCCTTTCTAAGCTCACATGTGGTGACAGAGAGCTACAATCCAGCCCCAGGATCCCAGGACTTCCTGCTCCATGTGTAGCCTGGGGCCATGTCTCCTTTGGAATCCCAGCCCTGGACTCTGTGTAAGGGCTAAATTCTGGTTTATTTGACCCATAAACATTATCCAAACAATTTAGTAACCAGGCTATGCATGCCAGGTCAACCCATTCTGTCAATTTGACACCAAAAATGTCTTTCCATCTGTCCCTTCTTTTCCATCCCACTGCCAACTTCCATAGTTTGGGCAGCAGTTATCTCTCTCCCAGATCACAGCACACCTCCCAACTGGCTTCTCTGCCTCTAGGCTCAGTCCTTCCAGTCCAATCTCTACATGAGCAACCAGAGGGACATTTCTAGAACAAATATTTAATTATGTAATTTTCCTGCTTAAAAGCAACATATGAATAACTATTAACCAGAAGATCAAATTCAAGCACACCATCCATAACTTTCCACCATTTAGCCTAATTCTCCAGTCCCTCCAGTATATGTCATACTCATTGTACCTTAGGCTCTGACTATCTTTAATTTTTCACCATTCTCAAATAAGCAAGAGGACTTATCTACTGATCCCTTGGCTCAAATGAACTATTATTAATAAACAATATTTTACAGAGCAGAGAAAACTTCTATCTCTCCGTATCATTAGTTCTCCAAGTCTAATCTCGAGAGCCACCTGACTATTAGCAAGACAGTCACCACTCTCAGTCAATTGTTTGTTCCACTGCTATGACACATAATCAGAAGTCAATGAACCCACCACCTTCTCATTAATTAATCACAGAACATGATACAAATCCAGTTATAACAAAGTCCATTGTTCCTGGGCTCTCCTCTTGAGCCTGGATGAAATTTCAGCCTTATAGACCAAATTTGTTAGATTCCAAGTCCAAATATTTCCTGACAGCAGCTCTATTTCTTCAAAGTTAAACCCTCTGCAATGAATTCTCACAATGCACATCTTGAATATCAAGTACCTCATTGCATACATCATAAATGAGCTCCTCCCAAACCCCCTTGTTCTTTCACAGACTTATCCTAAAAATGATTATGCAAATGATTCCATCTGTAGCATAGTCTTTGTCTCATGTTACACTGTAGAAAGAGCAGTGGGCAATTCCAGAGACTGCACTTAACCTCTATCAGATGCTGATCTGTGGGAGAGTCTGTCCCATGGAAAGAAAAAAAAATGTTTGCTCATTTTCAAGGAAATAATTTCCAATGACCTTCCCCAGTGCCTGTTTGACCATCTTCTTCAAATGCCCCTCAGCACAGTGTAAGATCTCAACACCAATTCAGCTGTCCAGCCAGCCTCTCAAGCAGCCAAATCAAGAATCCAGGCACAGAGGCATGGAGAAAGACGACAGCTGCTGAAACGCACTGAGAAAAGAGGCCATCTCACAACGGGCTGGAGTGTGGGTCTCCGGCACACTCAGACTACAGTACTTCCAGCCAGACACAAGTCCGACGGAACACAGCTTACCTGGAGTGTGCATCACCCATGTGGGAGAGGGTCCCAGGAAAGCTGACAATTCCACTCCCAAATCAGGGAAACAAACCTTTGAACCCAAATTAGCTTTAATTGGGACCACTTAATGCCTTTCATCAACTCCCATTGTCTTAGTTTAACAAATGGAATCATAAATTATGCAATCGACAGCAGTTGCACTTATTTGCAATTAGAATTTGTCAGTGCTCTGCCTATGAATAATTAATACTAGGATAACCTTGATGGAGCAAGTGCACTTTGGAGGGGTATACTGAATATTTAGGATGTCTCCATTTGTGATCTCCATTTTGGGTCGAAATGATCAGCCAGTAAATCTCCTCAAATAGTGTTCAATCCAGCAAATAAACAGTGGTCTGAGCTAAAACTAAGAACCAAGGCACAAACAATTCCAAGGGTTTGGGGGGACTGAAAGAGTTGTAAACAAAATTATTGTGTTCTTGTGAATATCTAGTGCATAAGAACTCCCTATGTGATCCTGGATCAGTTTGAGGTGCTGTCTTTGGGATCAGGTTTTCCCATCTGCAAAATGAGAATGTAGGAATCTATGACGCCTACGTTCCATTCTGGATTTTAAATCTTTGAGATACTCAGAATTTTTAACTTTAATTTGTAAGTCCCTCAGGGATCTATAGATAGACCTATATTTCAGTATTATTATTCATGGTCAACCTAACTTTTTATTTGACATATTTATAAACGTTTTTCTGTGAAAGGATTCATTGACTTCACTGAATAGATCCATGGAACAAAAACAGGTGAAGAGTCCCAGATGGAATGACATATACATGTGCAAATTCACCAAACCTATAAAATTTAATCTTGGTCCAAACAAAGAGAAAAAATATGGGAAACAAATGATAAATCCTCAACTAGCATTGCTATTAAAGACCTTTTTGATTGTCAAACCCAGCCTCCCAACCTCCTACCTGACAGTCTGAGCAGCCGGCTCACAACTATGTCACACAATTTGACCAACAGCCCTATAATATGGGCACAAACGTATAAGATGGACATATGACTACCCCATATCACTACCCCTGTTCCACAGGTGAAATTGCAGAAAGTGACTGACTGCCCAAAGCTTAGAACCAAAGTCCTTTTGTCATATTAGTGATTAGCATTGGATACAAGAAATAAAACTTCATCAACAAAATCAAGAAATGTCGCTTACAATAGTAGAAAAATTAAACTCAATCTAAATGTGATATTGTGGAAGGTGGCAAATTGTCCACTTCATGAAAAAATAGCCCAAAAGGACTCATCTTCCACAAAGAAGACAGAAATTGCCAAAATCACTCACCCCTTGGTTTCCATCTGAAGCAGGCATGCATGATTTGAAAGCCAGGGACCACCAGAAAAAAAAAAGGAATATAACAGCTTTTTACTTGTCCTGCTGCTATACACGACACATAATCAGAAATCAATGCAAAAGAAATGCTTTGATTCGCAGGACTTCTGTGCTATATTTATAAAATGACGTCTTGGTCAGAACTGCTAACTTATGAGAAAGTGAGTTGTAAACTTTTGTTTCTTGCTGAACTCATAGCCTGTGATTTAAAGGGCCCTCTCCTGAGAATGAGTGGATCTTATCATCCAGAGAACATTCCAACTCGAGACACAGGAGAATTTAACTGGACAACTTAGGGGTTGCCTCTAATTGAATAGCAAGTATGTGCCAAGCACCAAGCTCGGCACCCGAAAAGGGTAGTGATTAAGATATAAACTCAAATGCCACGAGGGAAACAAATACATTAAAAAAAAACCCTGCAATACAAGACAGAATGTGCCAGGCCATAATGTAGGAGCACACCAAAGAAACAGATTCATTTTGACTATCAAAACACATGAAAGATTCATGTATTTTGGACCTGGAAAATGTCTCTCAAATACCGTCTCTCCATATCCACCACAGAATGAGAAATAAGAAAGGGGAAAGATTCATTGGGAAAGGGAGGGCATGTCGAAGGCAGATGGGAGGTGTGAATGAGGAAGGGAGGTGGACGCAGACCCAAAGAGATTGATGGACTATGTCAAAAAGGACCCAGCACAGCAAGACAAGGAGTTAGAACCATACCTCATTGTTGACAAGGAACCAATTGACACTTGCAGTAGAAGACCTACAACATTTTATTTTTCAAAAAATTGCTCTTGGGGCTGGAGACTGAGGAGGGGCGGTGGGGTTGAGGAATTAGAAGCATAGAGGCCAGTTATGAATGAAGCTCCTGGAACTTGGTAAGAGCCTGACATTCAGCTTTGTAAAGGAGACTGTTAGAGAATCCATATTTTGAGTCCAAAGCCTCTTCCCGATAACACGGATAAAGGACGCTCCCCGTAAGTTTGTTCAACCAGCAGAAAAGAAAGCTAATATTTTATCGGATTATAGCTGGTACTCCTTAAAGAGTTCCTTGATATAGAAGAAAATGCAAACCTTAAAGTACACAACTAAGTCAATCATCTGAAAGCTCAATGTCCCTTCCTGCAAAAAATGGATTTCAGCCTGCAGGACCCATGGCATAGCTCAATCCTCAATGGAGCCAATCCCAGGTCATCACCTTGGGGAAATACCTAACCTCAGTCATGCTACTCAGCCTTTAATCTCCCACTGCACAAAAGATGAAAGAATCAGGCAGAGAACGAGTTTATGGTGTGGGGAGAAATGGCCATGTGACTACATAAAAGTCAATTGCTCCAGGAGTCATCCCACATCCTCCCTGCTGCCAACCTGCCCAAAGGAGTGATTGATGAGATGGGGTGGTTACTTGCCCTGCTTGAGAGGATTTCATTTGGCACAGCGTGGACCAGTGACTATGTGAGAAGTCAGATATCTTTACTTCCCCCTTTCCATTCACAAACGCTACTCAAGTATTAATGATATTCCAGGCATAGCAGCAGTCTCTGGGAATAAAAACAAATCAATAAAGGAATGAAGGACTGAACGAACAAATGAAAGAATCAACAAGATTATCCACCTTTGCTTGGATTCCTTTACCCTGTTATTACAAATACAGTACATCTCTGAAAAATCAGAAAAGAAGGGATGAAAGTGATTGATCTCTAGCTGTGATCTTAAATAGGTCACCCAAAGCCTCCGACTGTCCATTTTCTCATCTGTGAAACAGAGATTAAAAAAACTTTCCTGCTTGCCTCAGTAAGGTTATTGGGGGAGACAAAATGAGACCAGTATACAACAAAATACTTCGCAATCTCTAAAACACATTATATGATACTCCTATAATTAGGGAAGCATCTCAAAGTTTAGTTTGTGACTACTGAATGTAATTTAAGTTAGAGGTTTGATATTCACCTTGTATTCTTTGAAGTGTCAGTTGATTAAATTAATAATGTAAACAAGAAGAAGGGGGGGGAGTAGGCATTTAAGCCACTTAATTGTTTTTAACCACAATTGTTATGCTAATTACGGATCTCATTTGGCTATTCACCAAAGCAAGGTCCTTAAGGGCAATGCTATTCATCTTGGTCTAGATAGTTTGCATATTTGAAAGAAATGACACTGAATTTATTTTAAAAATAGAATGTAATTACAATTTTTTTTTTTTATAGGTTGTCTTGTTCACTCAAGATCCCTTATCCCCCACCTCCACAGGGTGGACTAGAGAGGTTCGGCAGGTGGGACTTCAGAAATAGGACTGGTGGCCAGCTATCTTGTTATCTCTACAAAGAAATATCTGACCCTGGGGAGAGCAAACAGGGATTCCAGGGCATGAAATCTTTGATTAAATAAGAATTTTCCTCCGAAGCAGAACAAAATGATAGGTGCAAAATGGCAGGATCCCCTTTAAAAAAAAAAAACAAGGAGAAAAAGCAAAAACAACAACTCAGCCTCTGGGAGCCAGAACTGGGCTGTCCCACTGTGGACAAGGGGGACTCACTGCCTCCCACCAAGGCCACCTTCTAACCACCATGGCCCTGATGCCCACCGTGGGGTCCTGCCTGAAATCATTCAGCAGTGTGGACGGCTCCTCTGCCTGCTCAGCCCTTCCAGGACTGCTGGGTGCACTGGCCAATGACACGTGAGTGGTACTTTACAGATTGTGAAGCACTTTCCCTACATTATCTCATTTGATTCTGACCACAAGCCTGTGAGGTAGGTATTATTAGCTTCATTTTATGGAGGAGTAAACATAAAGGTCAGAAAAATTAAATGGTTTGTCACAATTTCCCTAGCTATTAGTAGAACTATATTTTGCCTCTGAGCCTGCCCCACCAACTGTCCTGGATCTGCAAGGTCATTAGCCTCTCCTCTTAGTCTCCCCTCTCTATTATCTTCTCCCTGCCCTACTCCTATAGAGTCTGTTCTCTGTATCTCTTTAACCTTTTTTAAACATTGCTAAGTTATTGTTTGATATACCTTTTCTACAGTGTTCTATATTTACATCCCACTTTTTTTCTATAAAGGTTGATGATATCTTTCAAAAACAACAACCCAAAGATGCCCAATAACATTAATATGGAATGAAATTGGAGCTACAGCAAATACACCAATTATAAGTTCCTATCAATCAAATGATGCACACTCTCTCCTTTTATACATATGCATATATATGTATATATGTTCACAAACACATATATATTTCAATATGCATATTTGTATATACTGTTGGGACTCAGAAGCCTATCCCTCAAAATATGGTACATTGACATGCTGTACTGAAGGAGCCTCAAGGTCTTTCTGACCTTCTCCCCTTTTCTCTCAACCACAGGTCTTCATCTGCCAAATATCCAGACCCAAGAAGAACAATTGCCTGTTTCTTCTCCTACCCATAAGACCAAGAATGCAACCACACCAGGACAGACCACTTTTTCACTGTCAAAAAGAGCTATTTACAAGTTAATCTCTGTCCCCAGATCCATTTTTTCTGTCTAGTAATTCTTTATTGCCCCTTCACAGAATTCTCATCTCCCCCTCCCATGACCTGTATTTTCTAGAAGCTTCTAAACCCTGTAGGGGAGGGAGTGGTAATCACTCAATCACTAGGTGATCCTCCCCATGTATGCACATTAAATAAATTTGCATGCCTTGTCTCCAATTAACCAGCCTTTTGCAAGATGATTTTTCAGTGAACTTTCAGAGGGGAATGGGCAAAGTCTCCACTGGCTCTCCTATAATCTATACACATATACATATATCCATATTTCAGAATGTATGCATGTGTGAAGGACAGTAAGGTCTCTATACAATTTGATGCAGAGCTTTCTGGGAGTCAAGGCAAAGATAACGCAGGGTAAATCATCCAGCCTTCACTACAGGAATGGAGAAAACTGATTAGCAACTTAGCAGAAACAGTATTAAGTTCAACAAGATATTTCTCACACTGTGTCATATATATTGATTCTCCCCAGAGTGCCCTATCAGGTAATGAGAACTTCTTGATATTGTGGTAATAGAAATCATTTCCATGGGCTCTAAGACAGATGTACATTTGAAGAAATACAGTCCTGTATCTGAGGTCAACTCTCCGTATTCCTTTCCCCTCAGGGAGATGCAGAACTTCTCAGCATCTCTTGATCTTATTATTTCCTAGTACCTCTGAAAATGTGGCAATACTCTGCGGAAATCAATTTAGTCAAATTTTAATGATTTAAAAAGTCAGCAATTGGATTTGAATTTAAAACTCATAACATGTGGCTTTTAAAAATTTGTTTTACAGATATTATGCTAATTAGGAAATGCATTTATTTATAGAGAATAAGCGATTATATTGTCATTTTAATCTTTCAATATATGCAGCTTCCTATAAAGAACCCAATAATCACCTTTTAACATTGCTTTAATGCAAATATATGATTCATCAAAGCAAGAGTATTTAAAAGATGGTAAATACAGAAACTAGAAGCTTAAATTCACTTTTGGTATGAAAGATACTTCTTACTTGCCTTAATAAAGCCAGAAGCTTCTATTAGAGACAGCAGAGATGCACACGGATGTGTAGGCTGATCTTAAAAGTTTTTGGAACAATTCAAGAGTTTTTATGAACACATGGTATTGGAATGCTGTAGCATTTTGATTTTCTCAAGTAAATTAATGTTCCTACAAAGGCAAAATATACTATTAAAAAAAAAGTCCATTATTATACTGGATGTCAAACACCAAGAGAATTCAAATTAGCACATGTCTCTTTTCTTCCCTCAGGTGAATTTTTATTATACCTAAAATGAGATGTCTCAATTATCTAGGAGAAAAGTCTTCCAGAGGCCCTGTGTTCTTCAATTTTCTCATACAGGCAGATGCATTTTATGAGAAACAGGCTGGTAAAATGGAAAAAGCTAAGAACCAAGTGTCAGTTTGGGTTCTAGAGGAGCTGATCTTCCACTGACAGGCTTGAAAGCTTAGTTTCCTATTCTTCAAAACAGTAATAATAATGAATAACAGTTTTTTTTAGGGATTAGGTAAAATAATACGTAAGAACAAATCCTAATACAAAGAAGACATTTAATAAATGTGAGTTCTTTCTTCTTTCTGTGTATCTGCAGAAATAGTTCGAGGATAAAGTTGTCATTCAACAAATGTTTATTGAATGCTTGCTTTCTGCCACATACTATTCTAAGATTTGGGGGTACAGCAAAAGTACCATTAAATTCTTCTGGAAGCACTAAGTAAATGTGAGTTGTATGATTAAGAAAATTTCTAAAGAAATCAATACTATTGACTCTATGTGTCCCAAGAGCTGGTTAAGGTAGTTAAGGTTAGGATCCAGAGGAGGTCTAAAGTGGAATTGAGGAAGGGTCTTACAAAGTGGAAATGTGTTCTGTTTAATTACATGGAAGCTATCATGGAGGACAATCCCTTTGCAATTTTCCTACCATATGGTAACTGCTGCAATTACTAGACATGCTGAGTAAAAGAGAAAAAAAAATGTGTAAATATCACACATAAATATTCAGCTTCTCTTTGGGGTATAAAAAGTCACAAGAGAAAGTTGCTCTCACCCTAACAACAAAACAAACCAAGAAACTACATCTTTCCCCCCCCAAAATACATCAATTAAAGATGAAAAGAAATCTAAACGAAGTAAATTCCAGGAAAGGACAAGTCTTTCATAAGAAGAGACCCTCAGCTGTTTACATTCCTGGAAGATTTCTGGGAAGATTTTTAAAAACACCATAGTTTTTGATATGAAGAACTCAGCTGAAATCTTAACAAATTTTTAAGATTATATATGGGCTGGCAGGACAGATAAATATTCTGAGGAACCCCAGACATAGAGTGACATTGAATCCACCATGCCAAATCTTTCCATGACCTTCTCCGAGTGCTCAGAGGTAGTGTGCCAAGATTGCTTGGGTAGGCCAGAAACTGAGAGAGATCACTCATGAGGTACAGAGAGCCTCTCAAGACACAAAGTGGCCAGCTTCAGAGGCAAGGAGCATGACAAGAGAACTAAAAGAGATTCATCAAAATGTATGGAGATTTCTAAAAGTAGAAATACCATTCAATACAGCAATCTCACTACTGAGTATCTGCCTAAAGGAAAAGAAGTCCTTTTATCAAAAAGACACCTGTACTCAAATGTTTATTTCAGCACAATTCACAATTGCAAAGAACTGGAAGCAACCCAAGTGCCCATCAATTCTTGAGTAGATCAACAAAATGTGGTATATGTATATCATAGAGTACTATTCAGCCATAAAAAAAAATAATGCCTTTTGCAGAAATTTGGGAAGAATTAGAAACCATTATCTTAAGCAAAGTATCTCAAGAATGAAAAAACAAGCACCACATATACTCTGAAATAAACAGGAACAAAGTGAAGGGAACACAGTGAATGGGGGTGGGGGGGAAATCATTGGAAATCAATCAAGGAGGAAGAGGAGTAGGAAACTGCAAGAAACCACCTAACAGGAGCAATGAATACTATTCTGGTGATTTATAGGCACATTTATATCCCTGACTCAAGCTATATAACAAAAACATGGTACCTCTCTAATATTTTTAAATTTTAAAAAATAAATAAGTAAATAAATTAAAGAAATTCATCCGGTGCCACAGGCTCACGAGAACCAAAGAGTAAAATAGCTAAAGACATTTGTGAGAAACATAAGGCATCGCAAGGCTTCACAGAGTGGAGTAAAGCTACCCTCAGAAGGCTTGGGCAAGCCTGCAAGGCAAAAAATCCCCTAAGCCACAAAAACCTAAGGATTAGACTAGAGAGCAAAGAGAACCCCCAAGAGGCTTATAAATCTGGCAGACAGGTTATAAAGCAGAGAGAATTTTCACACTCTTCAGAAAGCTGTCAACTCAGTGGTAATTCATAAAAATATTTCCAGAACTGTGGCAGTGCCAGAGCATAAATTCTGGCTGAAAGAAGAGTCCAAAGCCACTCTCAAAATAACTAAAGCCTTCAGTGAGTAAATTAAATTAAAGTTGCAAGGAAGCCCAGGCTCGACTCAATAACTGGTCAGATTAATGTAGGCCTTCATTTTAACAGACTGATGGGAATAAAGGTGTGTTCTTTTCAAGACATAAATATTTTCTTTGCTGTTCTTTTATATGGAATGTCTACCATATGACCAAAAATTACAAGATACATGAAGAAGCAAGAAAACGTGACCCATGAACAGAGAAAGAAATAGTCAATGAAAGCAGAAATACCCCAAATGATGAAATGTCAGACAAGATCTTGAAGATATCTAGGATAAAAATGCTAAAGAATTCAGTGAAAAGGTACATAATATGCTCTAAGAACTGAGAGAGGACAGTCAAAAAACAGCTATATTTTATACCAAAAAGAAACAGTAGAAATGATAAATACAATAACAGAAATAAAGAATTCAATAAAAGACCATGAAAGTAAAATGGACACAGCAAAAGGACCAATAAACATGAAGACATATCAACATAAAGTAACCAAAATGAAACTCAAAGACAAGGAAAAAAAAAAAAAAAAAAGAAGAGACCATCTGAAATTTGTGGGACAATAAGAAAATTTCAAAGATACATGTAATTGGAGTCCTGAGAGCAGAAGAAAAAGAATAGTGCAGAAGAAATGTTAAAAACAAAATTTCTAAGAACTTTTCAGATGAAGGTTATAAACCCACAGACTCAAAATGTCAACCCAAAGCAGGGTAAGTACAAAACAAATTATACCCAGACACAAGTGTGAAAACATGAAATGAAAACATGAAGAGAAAATCCCAAATGGAACCAAGCAACAAAAAGAACAATAACATGACTGACTCATGTTATCGTCTCATTAGAAACAGTGAATGTAAAAATAATTTTGAAGTAAACTTTTTTTTGAAAATAATTTAAAAGAAAAAAAAGTTGTCAACCTAAAACTCTCTCAAAAAAAATCATTTAAAAAAGAAAACAAAATAGACTTTTTCATTTATACAAAGTCTAAAAGATTAATCTCAAATTTAAAAAGGTAAAGTGCTTCCTCAGGCTGATGAAAAATTAAGCCAGATGAAACTCCAGACCTGTAGGAAAGAACAAAGAACACAAAAAATAAACATCTAAGCAAATATAAAAGGCTTTCTTGTTAGACTCTTAAAATGTTTTCATGACCACTAGCAGTTTATAAATAATACCCATAGCACATGGCATGACACATGCAGAGAAAATATGTGACAATAGAAGGACAAAAAGCCAAAAAGTAAATGGAAATATATATTTGTGAGGGTCTTTAACATTCATTTTAAACCGTCACTTGAAGGTTAACTGAGATAACTTAAAGAGCTATGTTGTAATATCTAAAGCAACCAGTAAAATAAATAAAAAAGACATGTACCTAAAAAAACCAATACACACAATACAGACCTGTGCCTCTGGCCAAAACAGAGTTATAAAGTAGGAATTCCTTCCCCATTTGAAGTATGTAGAACAGTGGTTCTCGACCTGTGGGTTGAGGCTCCTTCGTAACAATGAAAATACATTAGGAATGTTGAGAACCACTGATGTAGAACAATGGACAATGGACATCAAGTATTGCAGGAGAGCAATTTCTGAGAGAGAGGAAGCAGTCAGCCCTACTATTGCTCAATGTGAGATCGGGAGAGAATTTCCAGGCTGCTCTGCAGGATGATCTCTACAAGGGCTTGTCTCCTTGAGAAGTTGAGACAGAATAGGAGTCTGGCGAGGCCTGTATGGTTGGAGTTCACAGGAAAGACTTCTGAAGAGAAAACACTTGCACAGAGAGAATGCGCTGAAGAACTGCAGACGTGAGGATGGATTAGCCTGTGCATGCGAGGAAACTGTAAGAGGCAGAGGAAGAATTACCCAAAAATAGCAGAGTGAAGAATCCTAAGAAGAAGACCTCACATATGGCTCTTTCCCACCAACCAGAGTAGAAAAACCTCAGTATTTTCAGAGTACTGAGTAGAATACTCAGATACACATGTCTTAACTAGTGGGACAAAATCAGCAGAAGGCTGCTCTGAGCCCTAACATAGGCCATCCTAGCCCTCTGGGAGGCTAACATAGGTAGATCATTTGAGCTCAGGAGCTTGAGACCAGCCTGAGAAAGAGAAAGATCCTGTCTCTACTAAAAGTAGAAAAACTAGCCAACCATGGTAACACACAACTGTAGTCCCAGCTGCTCAGGAGGCTGAGGCAAAAGGATTACTTGACTCTAAGAGTTTGAGGTTGCTACGAGCTATGATACCACATCACTCTACCCAGGGTGACAGAGTAAGACTGTCTCAAAAAAACAAAAACAAAAAAATAAAAATAAAATGACAAATAAAAAAAGAAAGGTTTGAAGGGTAAAATATTGCCAAATAATTTTCTTACATCCTAGAATAAAGATCAATAATATGCTTTAAATTAATGAATGCCCAGCACAGAAGGTCAAATTCACAATGTTTGACATTCAATTAAAAATTGCCAGACATTCAAAGAAGCAAGAAACTATAATCCATAATGGTGGGAAAAATCAATCAATAGAAAAAAATCTTGAACTATTATATATAATAGAATTTGTAGACAGGATTTTTTAAGATAGCATAAAAATAAATAACTCAATTTAAAAATGAGCTAAGGATTTGAATAAATATTTCTCCAATGAAAAACATCCAATAAGCACGTGAAAAGCTGCTCAACTTCATTAGCCATTAGGGAAATGCACATCAAAATCAAATGAGAACCACTTTATACCCAAGAAAATGGTTATGGCTTAGGGAGAAATGGCATATAATAAACAAAAGTGTGGATAAATTGGAAACTCCATCTATTGTTGGTAGGAATGTAAAATAGTACAGCCACTTTGGAAAACCGTTAGTGGTTCCTAAGTAAGTTAAATACAGTTACCATATGTCTCAGCTATTCTATGCCTAGATATACAGCAAAGAGAATTAAAAATATATGTCCAGGCTCAGTGTCCATAACTCAGTGGGTAGGGCGCTGGTTACATACACTGGGGCTGGCAAGTTCGAACCTGGCCCAGGCCTGCCAAACAACAGTGACAACTGCAACAATAAAATAGCCAGGCATTGTGATGGGTGCCTGTAGTCACAGCTACTTGGGAGCCTGAAGCAAGAGAATCTGTTAAGGCCAAGAGTTTGAGGTTGCTGCGAGCTGTTATGCCATGGCACTCTACTGAAGGTGACACAGCAAGACTTTGTCTCAAAAAAAAAAAAAAACCTATGTTCATACAAAAATGTGCACATAAATGTTCACAGCATCATTGTTTGTAATAGCCAACAATGAAAACAACTGGTCATCAACTGAGTGGATGAACAAAATGTGGTATATCCATACAATGGAATATCATCTGTCCACACAGGAATAAAGTACTGTCACATACTACAACATGGATGGACCTTAAAAACACTGTGCTAAGTGAAATTATCAAGATGCAAAAGGTAACATATTATATGATTCCACTTATATGTGTGACATGCACAAAACAGGCAAATCCAATGAGATAAAAAGTACATTAATGCTTGCTAGAGATTGGGGGGAAAAAGTAATGAGTAACAGGGTACACCCTATCAGGTACTGGGATTCTCTGGGAGATTATGAAAATATTCTGCAATTAGATAATGGTGAAGGTTGCACAACTTTGCAAATATACTAAACACCACTGAATTATATACTTAAATAGGGTGAATTTTGTAGTAAGTAAAATGTATGTCAAGTTTTAAAAATTGTTCCCCAAATAAACCATGTGAGTTTCCAAGAAGATAATCATTCTTCCAGAATTTACATTAGATTGGAAGATGTTCCACTTACAAATACCTTGGAAAAAGTGTTGCGCCATCACTGTCCCCAGCCAGTATTAATTAAATTGGGTGCCAATCATAATCTGAAAAGAGAAAATTCCAAAAGTCATAATCCAAAAGACACTGAAATCCTGAAAGATCAAGAATCATCCCTAAAGGTCAAAATCCTAAAATTCAATCCCCATAAAGTTCAAAATCCCTAAAGTCTATTTGAATCCCCAAATCATGACAGATTTGCAATTAGGTGAGATTGAAACTTCATCAAATAAAACCAAAATAAATTTCAAAGTGGTATCAATAAAGTTTGTTTTTTCCATTCACCTCAATTCATTTGGTGGAAAATTCAGATGAGTAGATTGGACATGTGATAGGACAATGACAAAAACATCACGTTAAAAAATGTGTCATTTTGCTGCATTGGCATTCCTTCCAGCTGATGAAATTCCACAAACTTTTAAGCCCAATTTGCCCTATTTAAGCCCCATTTGCCCAAAGAAGCCATGAAGTTACTGACTGGTTTGAAAATAATTATATGCATGGTAGGATAAGAAAACAGTTATGCAGTGGTGCAGCTGTCCCATCACCAATATTGTTTCCACTAAATTTGTAGTCTGTATATGAGTTCATACAAAACAGATTTCCACATGCCCCAACATAGGAGCATACCACAGAAGATTGGAAAATTTTAGTAGAAAATGTTTATACTAGGGTATATTGAATCATAGGAGTATTTCCAAAAGAGCAGCACCACATAGAAAATGAATGTGAACACATTCTTTGAGGAGTCCTGTCCTAAAATAAAAAAAGCTAACCATTCATAACTAGGAATGACTTCAAATAGAGTTAACGAGCATGCAAGTTGGCCTGCTCTTGCCAATACTTTCTGTGCAATTGCCCATAATCTATCACTATAACACATCTTTTTTATTCATATGTTGAATTTAATATTTTAGTGGTTTTAAAGGTTTTTCTCACTATATTAAATTGTCAGATTTTTTTACAATTTTCTACTCTATGTATTTCATCTTCACATATTTCCAAAAGTGGAAGCACAAATTATGTAAAGACTTTTAAACAGTTTTAATTCTTTTGTTTTTTTGCAAATTTCACTCCACCAAAGAGCATTATCACAATGTTAACTTTGTGTTATAAACCCTATGTGTGTGCCTATAAATGTTAAAATGTCCTCAATAAATTAAAAGATAATTCTTTTTCTTTGAAAGTATTAAGTTGTCCATCATAGCATTTCAGATAAGCACAGTTATGTAAGCAATTATTTTATAAATACAGTTCATCTGCTCATAATTGTTATGTCTATGTGATTATTATTAGTATACATGAGTATTTATGCTTGCAAAAACATGTATTTATTATCATATATTGTGTTGCGTAAAATGTCCTGTTAAGGATTTTGTCATGTTTTTATTTTTCTAAAATAAATCCCCCGTTAAAAATGTAAATAAATGTCTTTCAAATAATTTTCAAATTATTTTTTCAAGAATTATATTTTAGGAATTTTGAGTTTTGGGATTGTGACTTTCACAGTCACAATTTTAAGCAGCTGAATACACTTGTAATGAGTCTCCTAAAGTTCTAGGAGCAATCAAAAGTATTTGGAGAAACAGTGACCAAAATTCTTTCAAATATCATGAAAAGTATAACATTGCTGACCCAAGGCGGGGTAGAGCAAGATGGTGGCCAAGTAATAGCTTCCCTGCAACTGGGCACGGTGAGCGTGGGGAGATAAGACTCCAGGCATCTCTGGCTGGTAGGATCTGCCTATAATCATCCCTTCGAGGATACAGGAAGTCAGCAAGGAACTTCTGGACCCCAAGAGGTAGACAAAAACAGTGGAAAACTGGCAAGTGGTTGCATGTGCTCTATCGATCTAATCCCACCAGCAACCATAAGTACAAGCAGCAGTGAGACTACAAACCGGAAAGGCCTTACCTGTGAACTGTTTCGGTGTTTTTGGACTTGGCACTCAGTTGAACTGCCTTGGGGAGAGCTTGAGCAGGGGTGTGGAGAACTTTGGGCATTGTCTAGGGCCCCAGACTGAGCCACTAACCTGGGCCGCAGGGAGCCATTGTGAGAGAACTGCCCTGGCAAGCTCTGCCCTCATGGTACCAGGGCAAGGATTGGGCAGGAGTTAGTAACCTACTCACTGAACAGCCTAAAGGCTGGGACTGAGCTGCCTTACAGCCTTAACCCTTACAGGCAGAGTGAGACCAGTTTTGGCACAA
Source organism: Loris lydekkerianus (assembly GCA_963574355.1). NCBI lineage: Eukaryota > Metazoa > Chordata > Mammalia > Primates > Lorisidae > Loris > Loris lydekkerianus. Next base: position 3,331 of record CAUYPK010056176.1, on the reverse strand, counting down.
TGGAGCCTCGGGCTGTTGCCCAAGGTAGAGTGCCATGGCATCACAGCTTATAGCAACCTCAAATTCCTGGGCTTGGCACCACCCGGACCTCGGTAACAGCTTCACCATGACCCCCGACCCACAACCCGCACACACCAGGCCTCCGCATGCCCTGACCAGGAACTGCAGGAGACACGCAACCCGGCATCCTCCCTCCTGTATTCTCCTTGCCTCCACACTGGCCCGCTCGTCTGGCCAGGAATACTGGTAGCTACGTGCCCTCTGAAGCCCTCCCTGCCTCTGCACAGAGCCCTTCTCCTGGCCAGAGACTGATGGAGCCTTGGGCTCTCTGTGCCAAAGTCACTGGGAGCGAGGCACTCCCAAACTGTGTGTACAACCCCCCACCCTGTTGCTGGATTCGGGTGTGTCACACACTGGAGCTGCTTCCACAACCAGAACTCCCTAACGGGGGCAGCCCCAGAGGAACTACACAGGGTCACTCCCTTCAAAGATCTAGCAACAATAGAGTGATCCTGCTGGGGTCTAATCTTGAAGAGACACCTGCCCAACTCTGAGGATGGCCAGAGGCAACAGTGAAAAACAATCATGAGGTGAAATCAACAGAAAAACTCTGGCAATATGAATAATCAGAGTAGATCAACTCCCTCAAGGAACAATGGAGCAGACACAGCACAAGATCCCATCCACAAACAAATAGCTGAGATGACAGAAATCAAATTCCGAATCTGGATAGCAAATAAGATCGAATTAAATTCCAAGTAGTAACACAAAAGATATCACACAAATTCAACAAATTCAAAGACCAAATAACCAAAGATTTTGACACATTGAGATAAGAAGTTGCAGCCCTCAAAGATCTGAGAAACACAGAAGAATCCCTCAGTAACAGACTGGAGCAAGTAGAAGAAAGGATTTCTGACATTGAAGACAAAGGTCTCGAACACTCCCAACTCTCAAAGAGGAAGAGAAATGGAGATCAAAAACAGATCACTCTCTCAGAGAGCTCTTGGAAAATTCAAAGAAAACCAATATTCGTCTTATAGGGATCACCAAAAGCAACAAAGTGGCTTCACAAGGCACAGAGACTCTTCTCCGTGAGATTATGAAGGAGAACTTTCCAGACATGCCAAGAGATTCTGAAATTCAGATAGCAGATAGTTTCAGAACTCCAGCATGACTCAACCCAAATAAGACATCCCCCAAACACATCATAATCAATTTCACTAAAGTTAATATGAAGGAGAAAATTCTGAAAGCTGCCTGACGAAAGAAAACCATTACTTACAAGGGCAAGAATATTAGAATAACTGCAGATCTCTCTGCTGAAACCTTTCAAGCTAGAAGAGGATGGTCATCAACTTTTAATCTCCTAAAACAAAGTAACTTTCAACCCAGGATCCTGTACACGGGTAAACTGAGTTTCATTTATGACACAGAAATTAAATACTTCAATGACATTAACATGTTGGGGAAATTTGCCATAACTAAACTAGCTCTCCAGGATATTCTCTGACCTATTCCCCCATAAAGACAAGCATAATTCTCCACCACAAAAGTAAACCCACCCAGAAAATTTTGATCAAATTCCAACTTCCACAGTCTCAAATGGATTAAAAATGTCCACTGGACTCTGGAAAGGCTTATCAATATTTTCAATTAATGTAAATGGTTTTAACTGTCCTCTAAAGAGGCACAGGTTGGCTGACTGGATACAAAACTCAAGCCAGATACCTGCTGCATACAAGATCGCATCTCACATTAAAAGACAAATATAGACTCAAGGTGAAGAGATGGTCATCTATATTCCAGGAAAATGGAAAGCAGAAAAAAGCAGGCATTGCAATCCTGTTTGTAGATGCAATAGATTTTAAACTAACCAAAATAAGGAAGAATAAGAATAAACACTAAAAAAAAAAAAAAGGATAGATACTTCATATTTGTTAAAGATAATACTCAACATGATGAGATCTCAATTATTAATATTTATGCACCCAACCACAACGCACCTCAATTTATAAGAGAAACTCTAACAGACATGAGGAACTCGATTTCCTTCAGTTCCATAGTAGTTGGAGATTTTAACACCCCTTTAGCAGTGCTGGATAAATCCTCCAAACAGAAACTAAGCAAAGAAATTTTAGATTTACACTCAACAATTCAACATCTGGACTTAACAGACATCTACAGAACATTTCATCCCAACAAAACTGAATACACATTCTTCTCATTAGCCCAAAAAACATACTCCAAAATCAACCACATCCTAGGCCACAAATCTAACTTCAGCAAATTTAAAAATATAGAAATTATTCCTTGCATCTTCTCAGACCATGATAGAATAAAAGTTGAACTCAATAACAACAGGAACCTGCATACCCATACAGAAACATGGAAGCTAAACAACCTTATGCTGAAGAATACATGGGTTATAGACAAGATTAAAAAGGAAATCACCAAATATTCAGAACAAAACAACTATCAAGACACGAATTATCAGAAGCTCTGGGATACTTCAAAGGCAGTCCTAAGAGGGAAATTTGTAGCACTGCAAGCCTTCCTCAAGAAAACAGAAAGAGAGGAAGTTAATAACTTAATGGGACAACTCATGCAACTGAAGAAGGAAGAAGACTCCAACCCCAAACCCAGCAGAAGAAAAGAAATAACCAAAATCAGAGCAGAACTAAATGAAATTGAAAACAAAAGAATTATACAACAGACCAATAAATCCAAAAGTTGGTTTTTTGAAAAGATCAATAAAATAGATAAACCTTTGGCCAATCTAACCAGGAAAAAAAGAGTAAAATCTCTAATTTCATCAATCAGAAATGGTAATGATGAAATAACATCAGACCCCTCAGAAATTCAAAAAATCCTTAACGAATACTATGAGAAACTCTACTCTCAGAAATATAAAAATCTGAAAGAAATCGACCAATACCTGGAAGTATCGACCAAACCAGGGAAAGACCCAAAAAGAAAAGAAAATTATACACCAACATCACTAATGAATATTGATGTTAAAATACTCAATAAAATCCTAACAAACAGAATCCAACAACACATCAAAAAAATTATATACCATGACAAAGTGGGATGTATCCTAGGGTCTCAAGGCTGGTTTAATATCCGTAAATCTATAAATGTAATTCAGCACATAAACACACTAAAAAATAAGAACCATATGATTCTTTCAATTGATGCAGAAAAAGCTTTTGATAATATCCAGCATCCTTCATGATCAAAACACTTAAAAAAATTGGTATAGAAGGGACATTTTTTAAACTCAGACAGGCCATCTACAGCAAACCCACAGCCAATATTGTATTGAATG
>CAUYPK010056174.1:0-47852 GCA_963574355.1 Loris lydekkerianus | reverse complement strand
CGGATCCTGTATCCAGCTAAACTGAGTTTCATTTATGATGGAGAAATTAAATACTTTAATGACATTCATATGTTGAAGAAATTTGCCATAACCAAATCAGCTCTTCAGGATATTCTCGGACCTATCCTCCATAATGACCAGCCCAATCCTCTACCACAAAAGTAAATTCACTCAGAAACTTTTGATCAAACTCCAACTTCCACAATAGTGAAAGGATTAAAAATGTACACTGGACTTTGGAAAAACTCAATACCCCAAATTTTACCAGACTTATCAATATTCTCTATTAATGTGAACAGCTTAAACTGTCCTCTAAAGAGGCACAGGTTAGCTGACTGGATACAAAAACTTAGGTCAGATATTTCCTGCATACAAGAGTCACATCTTACCTTAAAAGATAAATATAGACTCAGGGTGAAAGGATGATCATCCAATTTCAGGCAAATGGTAGCCAGAAAAAGGCAGGTGTTGCAATTCTATTCACAGACACAATAGGCTTTAAACCAACAAAAGTAAGGAAGGATAAGAATGGTCACTTCATATTTGTTAAGGGTAATATTCAATGATGAGATTTCAATTATGAATATTTATGTACTCAACCAGAATGTGCCTCAATTTATAAGAGAAACTCTAACAGACATGAGCAACTTGATTTCCTCCAGCTCCATAATAGTTGGAGATTTCAACACTCCTTTGGGAGTGTTGCATCAATCCTGCAATAAGAAGGTGAGCAAAGAAATTTTAGATTTAAACCTAACCATCTAACATTTGGATTTAGCAGACATCTACAGAACATTTCATCCCAACAAAACTGAATACACCTACTTCTCCTCAGCCCAGGGAACATGCTCAAAAATTGATCACATCATAGGTCACAAGTCTAACCTCAGCAAATTTAAAGGAATAGAAATTATTCCTTGCATCTTCTCAGACCACCATGGAATAAAAGTTGAACTCAGTAACAACAGGAATCTGCATACTCATACAACAGGAATCTGCATACTCATACAAAAACATGGAAATTAAATAACCTTATGCTTATGCTGAATGATAGCTGGGTCAGAGATGAGATCAAGAAGGAAATTGTCAAATTTTTGGAACAAAATGACAATGAAGACACGAATTATCAGAGCCTTTGGGATACTGCAAAGGCAGGCCTAAGAGGGAAGTTTATAGCACTGCAAGCCTTCCTCAAGAGAATGGAAAGAGAGGTATTTAACAACTTAATGGGACATCTCAAGCAACTGGAAAAGGAGTAACATTCCAACCCCAAACCCAGTAGAAGAAAAGAAATAACCAAAATTAGAGCAGAATTAAATGAAATTGAACAACAACAAAAAAAGACCCTGAAACACATAGGTGAAGATTCTTTACATAGAGTTATAAAACTTCAGATTGTTTACATGATCCATACAGTGGTTCTCAACCTTTCTAATGCGGCCATGTATTTTCACTGTTACAATGGGGTCTCGACCCATAAGTTGAGAACCACTGATCTAGTAGGTGAGGAAGAAGCATATTAAGACAAAATGAACAGAGGAGGAGGATGACTTTGGGGAGAATTATGCAGCTGAGTAATTTCTATGTTCTGTAGCTAGATCTTTAAGCTGAGTGGTGTTCCCTGAGGTGAATGGGTTTCAAGGAGAGAAGGGAGGCAGTGATTGTCAGGCCAGGGCAGGGAGTCCCAACGGAAATGGACTTGTGTCTTTCACTGACGTGGGCCCTCAGGTGTCAAAACCCTTGAGTGACCACTGCAGATCACTTCATCACATTGTCCTATCTCTTCCTTCTCAGTACTCTGCTATGCAAAATAGACACCCTGATTAAAAAATGACTAAAATGATGAGGACTAGCCAAAACATAAAAGAGAAAGTTAGAGAATAAGAATAAAGCTAAGGAATATTAATGTAAAACAGATGAAAATCATGTATTACAAGAATTATTATTCAAAGAACACAGGAATGCTTTATGAAATGCTGCTTCACATGCTCAAAGAGTTCTTGTTAACATACTTCATCAAAAGCAAGAGCTCTAAGAAGTATAAAAGCTCAAATAAAAAGTAATAGCATATCAAAACATAAAAGCATTAGAAATAAGCCATATTAAAAATAACAAAAAGGAGAATAAGTTGGACTAAAATTAAATAAATACCAAAGAGATAATCTTGAGAAAATCTTAACAATATAAAGAACAATCCAGCAAAGTCAAATCATTCTAGATTAGGCAATATTAGTAAAGAGATATCCAATGCATGCATACTTGATGTGAGAACAAGCAAAGGAGAAAAAAAATGTAAGCACAGAATGAGAAAATATGAATTGAAGAAATGATTCTTTTTGTAAGAAAAAATATAGTCTGTGTCAGAAAAATTGATATATATTTCGAATAGCAAGGTGCTATAATATCAAAATTTTATTAATCTGCAAGGATAATGAAAAAAGTATTAGATGTTATGCTTGATGCTTGATATTTGATGCCCAAAGATAGTTGCTCAATGTCTAAAAGGTTGAAGGGAAATAAATTATGATGGAAGAAGATACTATTCCCCCTCGTTTTAGATATAAAGTCAAAGAACACATCATGTCCAGTACCCAGGAACTGAGGAGGTAGAGAGTGCTCCTGGACCATTCTTGGAGATGAGGGGAGGGGAAACAGGATATGAAATTCAGCTCACCAACAGAACCAGAATCTTGAAAATAAAGAGATAAGAAAGGTAAAAAGTGTCATGCAATAAATATTTTCAAATACAGAAAGCAGATATCACAACAATGGGGATGACAGTTAACAAATTGAATAAAAACATTTTAAACCTTGACAGTAAAAAAAAAAAAAAGAAAAAAAAATACAACTACCAAAATGAAGTGGTAGAGATGAAATCCATGTGCTAACTTCTGTATCCCTCATAGCAGGAATAAGGAAATATTTTTGACTGTTGGAATGTTTCATTTAAAAAAACACACATTGACTCCAACTTTTTAAAAACTTTAATAGTCATTTTACTTCTTTGTTGAATAAGAAAAAGATCTTTTAGGAAACAAAGTTCTTGCGCTATGGAAGCATCAGGTAAAGTTCATTGAGTCCTTCAATTTAACTTTTTTTATCACTTGAATTCATTACAGTGTTTTTCCTCTGAATAAGGCTAGAGCTGTATCAAATGCTGTTTACCAGAGAGTCCAGTGGTTATTCCTGAGTTGAGGGAGAATTATCACTTTTTTATATTTTACTTTTCAGAATTGATTTTTTTAAGTATATGTAATTTTTTTAAAAAATCGTTGTCATATTTTTTATTGTGACCACCTCTGTCTTGTGTTACCTTTAAAGTCATTCTTTCTCTTTGTCGATTCTCTGATCTTTTTCTCGTTGTTGGCTGCTCATTTATGTGAGGCCAGTTGCTTTGCATGGTGGTCATCTGTGCAAGCCACTCAGATGGTGAAATTACTAGAGCGATCAATTTCATTTAGTGGGTAGCTGAGAAACAAATTGGTGTACTGAGAAACTTAGAAAACATCCAAAAAAACTATGAGAAATGACGTATCTTGTCATTGCTGATATTAATAGAGGCTTTGTTTATTTGGTTTTAATTTTAAGGTCTAAAAGAGAACGAAAAAGAGAGGTATTTAACAACTTAATGGGGCATCTCAAGCAACTGGAAAAGGAGGAACATTCCAACCCCAAACCCAGTAGAAGAAAAGAAATAACCAAAATTAGAGCAGAATTAAATGAAATTGAGCCGCAAGAATAGATAGTGTTGTTCTTCCTGAAGTTAGAGCTGGAGTTCAGGAGAGTTGCTGAGAAGGTTGAATCTGTGTTTTCTCCCGGGAAAAGTTGGTGTTTAAAGTCTGATTCAAAGTATTTATGAATTTAGTTACATTTTCACATGATGACCTTCTCAACACTGTATTTGTATAACTTTGATGCTAGTGGATTGGTGTCTGTTGTTAAGGTGTAAAAATGTATTACTGGGAGGTAATTACTGTAAAGCTATTTAATTATTGATTTTCCCAACATAGCCGGGTTGACATTTTGCAGATATAATGAAGGAAAAGATATGCATTAACAGAATGAGAATGAAATAAATGCACATTTTAAAAAGAGACATAATTCGTTTTATACATAATAGATACACAGGCATTATTCAGGAAGTGTGACTGCTTTCTTCATAAATGATATTAACTATTCAAATTAAAATGACAAAACTATAATATGCTGGGATATTATGAGAGTATTTAGAACCATAGCGTTGATGTAAGGATACATAAAAACTTCACGTTTACCAATGTCTTTTTTTGTAGTCTTTCTCTTCATTACCCTTTATCAAAAGCACATTTTGTTTTGAAGTATTTATACTGGCTTGTGCTTCATTCTTCACTTAGAAAAACATTTTTGCTTTGCATATTTGTCTAATAGTTATAAATAAATGCAGCTACTTTTCCCCTTGAAATGGATGACTTTGCATTTTAGGCTGAATGAAAAAGATCAGCTCAGGACTTCTACAGAATTCCCAGCCTTGCTGAGTCCTTGTTTTGCATTTGGGCTTATCTGCCTTTCTGATTTCTAACCAAGCATCTGACTACATGCTAATGAGCCCTTAAAATGACAAAAGGAAGTGCTTACGAATCCAAAGGAGTTTCAGCTTCTAAAGAGCTCCCTTTTAGATTGCCTACAGAGTCAGTCTGAGACCCCTTAGAAACAATGCCTCATTTAATCACAGAGGCGCATGACTTTCAATGTAAAATCATATGACCAAGCTGGTCAACCACCACATCAGGCAAGCTTTGTTTGAAACAGTATTTGGCTGCTTTTGTTATATTATGACATAAATAAAAAGGAAAAGGATTTGTCATCTTTTGGATAATTAGAGAATATAACAGAGATTCTAAAATGAGTTCTCAAAGTGAACTTTCAGAAATATCTTGAGCCATAATAGGCTACTGAGCATCAGAGAAGAAAGAAAAACTGAAGGAAAAAAGAAATCTGCAGAACAAAAAGGAGATGAAAGATAAAAATAATGTATTAAAAAATGGAAAAAGTTGGTTAATAACTTCATAGTTTAGTGGAAGCACAACATAAAGAAGGCAAAAAATAAGTGCATGATATTGAAAATGTCATAAAAAAGAGTTGTTTTAGAAATTGAAGAACAATGATATAATACTGTATAAGTTGCATATTTTTGCTCTACAAAAATGCATTTAACAATTCTTAAATTTTAGGGGTCAAAAAATCGACAAAAGGATATGAAACTCAAGATGATGAATAGCTACAAAAATTATTTGGAAAAATATTAAAAAGCTGTAGCAAAAAGAAATTTACAGATTCAAATAATTTTCAAAAGGGAAATTTTCTAAACTTAAAAAAACTAATTTACGTATTACATGTATGTAAGCTTCCAAATCCTTTGTACAAAGACAATATTACATCTAAATAGAAATTTGATCAAGATGATAAAATATAATTTTTATTGCAATCTTAATATAATTATGCTTATTAATTTGGGGACAAAGATATTAAATATTATCGAACATAATGGTGGTACATTAACTTAGTTGTTTATCATTAACCAAGAATTTGTATTTCTCAAACAAATAATCAGCATCAAATTGAATGCTAAAACATTAAAAGGTTTATATTCATATCAAGATGAAGTTAGTAATGCCCACAATCCTCACTATTAACATTATTGTAGAGATAACACATGCACTATAATATGAGAAGTGGAAATTAAAGGGGGTAAGTATCAGTAAGGAAGGGACAAAAATTGTTAGTCTTGGGCCGTGCCTGTGGCTCAAAGGTGTAGGGAGCGACCTCATATGCTGGAGGTGGCGGGTTCAAACCCAGCCCCGGCCAAAAACTGCAAAAAAAAAACAGATTGTTAGTCTCAGTTTATGGAATTGCAAATCCTAGAGAATCAAGTGAAATGTCTACAAAACGGTATAAAAAAGTAACCAATAATAAAATCATTAGCTTTAATTTTTCACTTTCTCTCTTTGGTCAGTTTAACTATATAGAAAATAGATATTTCAAAGTACTTGCGTAAGTTTTGAAAGTATTATTTGAATATTTTATTCCTTCCCTCTTTCTGATTGACTCATTATTTTCAATGTTGTGGGTGGATATTTATGTTCTGCTTTTTCATTTTTATTCTTTACTTTTTTAAATTTCTTAGACCTACCTAATAAATTCTATTATTCTTCTTCCTTTAATTTTTTTCTTTTCACCTTTCCTTTGATCTTCATAGATGATATTCAATTTTTCTAAATTCTTCACTTGAATTCTCACTAATCTCTCCTTTGACAGGCCATTTCTGGAACTTGATATTTGGAGATTTCTTTAGAATTAATTTTCTGGTTTTTAGAATATTTTGAATAGTAGAAATATTCCTTTGTTTTTATTTTCACTGGCTAATATAAGAAAATAGTTTAAAAGCTTAGCTGATGTATACTGGTTAACCAGGCTAGGCCAAGTCAATCTGTGTCAAAAACCATGTATCACTCTGAAGTAAAGCGCACATTGTCTTTTGGGGGCAATTCCAAACAAATAATTTGTTCAAAACATGTTCTTAGCAAAGTCTGTCCATGTTTCTCTTCAGTAGTTAGCATTTACATATGTAGGGACTGTGTGTATGTGAATGTGTAGGTGTAATTTTTAAAAATTCATTGCAAATATTAGAATCAGATTACACAGAAGATGACATAAAAGTTGGTAGTTTTCTAGCCAGGTGCTGTGGTGGGCATCTGTAGTCCGAGGTACTTGGAAGCCTGAGGCAAGAGAATCACTTAAGCCTGAGAGTTTGAGATTGCTGTGAGCTGTGACATTATAGCACTCTACAGAGGGTGACATAGTAAGACTCTGTCTCAAAAAAAAAAAAAAAAAAAGTTGGTAGCTTTCTACACCACTAAAAAATAGTTAGAAAATAGAAGAAGAGAAAGGAACTATTTACTACAGTAACCAAAAAGTGAAATACCTAACATTAAAGTTAGCTAGAAACATGTAAACATATGAAATAAGTCTTTGATAGAATTAGAGATGCAGGTATTCTTTTATAAGAAATCACAATAATGTACATTAATAAAACTGACAAAACTCAGTTTATTAAACTAAATTCACTGTCTTTAACATTTTGTAGAAATTTATTTCCATACTCAACAGAATAATATGCCTAGAGAAAATGGACAAGTTGTTAAAAAGGAAGTACAAATGGCCAACAATAACATAAGAAGTCAACTATCTTTGTCCTCATAATTTAAGTAAATTCAGCATGAAACACAGATGTGAAAAATGGCTTTGAAATTTTTCAAAAAGAAGAAGGAATCAGATCCAGGAGGCAAGGGTGACATTTGGATCTTTGGGAAAAGAGAACTTAGTCACTAAGTAGTTTGGGGACAAGAGACTAACTCTATCAAAAAACAAAAACCTGGGTGGTGCCTGTGGCTCAAAGGGGTAGGGTGCCAGCCCCATATCTGGAGGTGGCAGGTTCAAACCCCACCCCGGCTCAAAACTGCAAAAAAAACAAAACAAAACTGAATTCTGGTCTCATTTGTTTTACCATAGTAAATTATGGAAAGTAAAAATTAAACTATGAAAGTTTGAGGAAAAACATGAGTGAATTTATGTAGAACTTTGCAATTAGTGAAAGGTCTTTCCATGCAGGACACAATATGCAGAGCAGAAAAAAGAAAATATTAACAAATCTACTAAAATTATGACCAACTTAAAAGAAAAAACCTGGACTAATGGAAAAATGCAGTATAAATGTGACAGGTCAAGACTACTTTTCTTAATTTACAAAAATGTACATGAATTGTTAAGGACAAAATGTGCTTAACCCAAGAGAAAAGACACAAGTTGCTGAAAAGGAGATACAGCTGGCCAATAGCAGATGACCATCGTCATCCGCAAAATTACAGAAATGCAAATCAAACAATAATGGGATGTCTTGTTTTAATCAAATTCAGAACAGTTTAAATAAGTTAATATCCAGTATCAATGAGGATCCAAAGAAAGAATAGGTAAATCACTGTTTGGGGTATAAATTCATACAAACTCTTTGTCATACCTTTCGGTCATATACACTGAAATATAAAACATGAATTTTCTGTAACTTAGAATTCATTACCTAGGCTAGGAATTCATTCACTAACATACTCACACACTTTCTGAGATGTAGCAGCAAGAATGTTCACTGCAAAAAAGACAAAGTGAAAATACCTGTCACGGTCACACAAGGAACCAGGTGGAACCATTAGGTATGTGGCACATCCAGTGAAAGGTGATGTAGTCTTCACATAGGAAGGGCGTCTCTAAGTGCAGGTACGCAAAGAACTACATGTTAAATGACACGGTTTAACAAATTAAAGAAAAGATCACACATGTGTAAGATGGTTGCTTTTTATAGAGAAAATACTGTGTGTGCCTATGTGTAAGATTAAAATATATCTGGAAAGACGTAAGATATTTAACTCCAATTACCTTTGTGTGGAAAGAGGTTCTCAAACTGCAGTATATATCAGCAGCACTAGGAGAGCTTTTCGTAAATCCGAATCACTGACCCCTACCGTAAATTCTGATTCAGTGGATCTGAGGAGAAGTCTAAGAATTTGCATTTCTGTGAAAGTCCCAAGTGTGGGGGTGATGCTAATGGTGCTGGCCAGGGAACCCCACCGTGAGCACCACGGATGTGGAACGAGGCTTCTCATTCATATCTCCCTGTTCATTCAAGTTTTTAAAAGTGTGTACATCTTCCTTTTTTCTTTTAATACAAGAACATCTAAGTCAGGATATTCTGGGGCATTTAAATTTTTTTTATTAAAAAACGTCAAGCACCTAAAAAAAAAAAAAAAGATTCTACCAAATAAGACTAAATCCACTGCTTTGTAATTACTACTTATTACTTTGTTTGGTTATCCTTTCCTTAGGAATTGGCTTAGTGAAATATTAAAACTTTTCCATATTGGGCGGCACCTTTAGTTCAGTGAATAGGGCGCCGGCCCCATATACCCAGGGTGGCAGGTTCAAACCTGGTTCCGGCCAAACTGCAACAAAAAAATAGCCAGGCATTGTGACCAGCGCCTGTAGTCCCAGCTACTCAGGAGGCCGAGGCAAGAGAATGGCCTAAGCCCAAGAGGTGGAGGTTGCTGTGAGCTGTGATGCCGCAGCACTCCACCAAGGGCCACAAAGTGAGACTCTGTCGCTAAAAAAAAAAAAACGAAAAGAAAAACTTTGCATATTTATTTCTCCTAGATACATCCTGGTGTCCACTTTGAACTCGAAATTAGCTTAGATGGCACTCCAAAAATTGAAAACATTTTAAGAACATTTGGATTTACATCATTTTGTAATACCCAAGTTAGTGCCAAATTAATATAAAAGATCATGAAAGAAGAAAAGAGCCATTGCCGTGTTTTATTAGATAGTAATGACAAATATCCAGCGTGTGACCACTGTAATAGGCACCATGCCAGACGACAGAAGAGAGCAGCCAGCCTCCTGAGGGAGACTCGTGGTGTCGGGATGGACTGTCGCATGTGTATTTCTAACACAGCTTTACACCCGCTTTGGTGCTTCTTGATCTGAACTGTATAAACACGAGAACAATAACAACCACACAAACATTGATGATCCACTTTATCTCACGCCCCCTCCCCATTTTCTAAAAGTCAGGCCGTACGTCTACATCCTTCGCTTGGTATTTTTTATTTTTATTTTTTGGGATTCTTTTTAACTTATTCAGTGTTCATTATATTATATCTCTAAGGAATATTGAGTAACATATGAGAACAAATATGAAAATGAAATAGCTAAAAAGTTGAATTCCTGCCTCCCCAACCCTCATATCTTCCTTTGGGCCAGAAAAGCTGAGCAAACAGGCATTGCACCAGACCGTGTCCGCAGCAAGGCAAGCTGTGGTCGGGTTACTGAGGGAATGGATTCTCGTGTTTTGTTTTCCATACCAAGACCATTTTCCCCCTTTCCCCTAAAGATTAAATCTGGTGGCTCATTAGCCATTCTGGCTGATCTCAGTTTCCACTGGGCGTGCTCTTGTCTCCCCAGCCCCACACTCCAGTGGTCTGATAGAAGAAGGTTAATACTCAGAATCACGGTCAGGAGCAAATTGACTACAAGCAGAGGATGTAAAGCTTGCCTGTCAGCATCTCCTTCGGGTCTCAAGTTAAGCAGACCGTTTGCATCAACTGAAGGTTGGAAAGTGTCTTTTTTTTCACTGATATCTATAACAGAGAATGCTGTTTCTCTCATACCATATGCCACCTATGCCTGATTGGCTATGATTAGACAGAGCAAAAGATACACCACTGAAAAGAATCGAACCCTGTGGCTAGTTTCTATGAATGTTAAATAACTTCATATCTTCCTCTTTCCTCCCTGCCCCGCCAGACTGCCAGCATTTAATTTAACACGCACTTGACAAGCGTTCACTTCTATGTTAGCTTAGATACTAAGAAAAGTTCCCCTTATTGCACAATTCTAGAAGTTGCCATTCATATGGATTTTGATCTGAATAATACTCCCAGGGAGTTGTTCAATTACAAGATTCACAGCCACGCAGGGCACTAAGCTAGGTTGTGGGGAGGCATCATGCTGAGTCGTAAAATATCACTTGTGCCCTTGTACAGCTCATAATTGGGGGAAGGTGTGGGTTAAGAGGCCCAGCCATAGCTTACTGTACTTCACAGCTTAAGTTGTATTTATGTTGTTGTGGCTATCTGAATAAAGGGGTCCAGGATCAGGATAGAGGGAGGGATGGGTTTTGCTTGGGCTGGGATGCAGAAGTCAAGAAAGGCTTCAAAGAGAAGATGACATTTGATTTGAACATGTCGGAATGAGTCACACTTTGACCCGAGGGAAGTGGGAGGGCGGGGCGTGGTGTAGTCTGGAACAGCAAGAATGTCACTGTTGCCCACAATTGTCTGGAGTGAATGCCAGCCGAGAATAATTTAAACACTTTCTCTTGTAATTTGAAGGACACAAACCATGTCTTCTCTCTCAGTGAAAGACTATTCTTCTCTAAATTGTTTAATCTGCAGTCCCAATTTATTAAGATATGTGTGGCTTGCTTGGGGAGTCTGAGTAATCACTGACATTGTATAGAGGGTACATTTGCATGACATTCTAAGAATGCCAAGTTGTCTTTCAAAACTGAATATAGAGAAAAGGCTCCCCAGTCCCTGGGCTGTCTCGGAGCGCCAACTGTGGGAACATTGCTGATGCATTCGCTTGATGGTGTGCACACATTTCAATCAACCCCAAAGGCCTCCTGGCCACAAAAGGCTGCGCAGGCCTCACCTCTCACTCCTAATGCCACATTAGCATTTCCATTCTCACGCTCTGTGGTCAGAAGAGGCTGGGAGATCTTCAGAGAGACAGTTCTCAACTTGTAGATACAAAAGAGGTGTTTTGAGCCCTCCCCAAAGGCATTTCAGTCTGCTAAAAGACTTTATATGGGACCCCAACACCTCCAGAGGCTGAAAGAGGAACAATTAGGAAAATCTTAAGAACATAGGTCTTCACAGAAGGAGGTTATAATAAGGAATTTATGAAACAGACTATGCACACACACTGCCTAATCTGAGCAATTTTCTCCTGCGATGTTGACGGTAAGAAGTCCACATTAGTGATCAAGGCAGCGTTCCTTTCTAATCTCTGTGGCTGTACTTCTTGATAAGGGGCAAGGCAGATGGAAACATCTTAAGGCTCAAGTCAACATTCATTGAGCCATCCAAGTTAAATGTTTTCTAATTTGTTTACCACAAAAACCATTTTAGGAATATTTTCCTCTCCATCTATACATTTACGTCAAGACTATGCCTTTCAAAGTTTGTATGTAACATAATAATAAATGTTTTAGAGTATGCAATTAAATAAATAAGTTATTTACTAGTAGTAGTGATTGGATGCGTAGGATCTTAAGTCAGTTTCCCTGGATTCATATGCCTGGTATGCCAATAAAAGGTCACCTTTCTTAATTTGCCTTAGTCTCCCCCATCTGAGAAAGGGGATTATGGTCAAAATTATATGAGGTCATGTCTGCCAAATGACAGGTATTTAGTAAATGCTCAATGATACTTAGATAGAATTATCATGCCCCCAAAGTTTCTTTGGTGTCAGACGCAGACAAACATAACTTCTAAATAACATGACATAATTACAGTTAAAAGTGAACTGATGTGATCCCAGCCAAAAGCAAGCAACCTTGATCTTTCACGTATCTTAAGTGTCCCTTCAAGGCCAGTTCGCATTCTCAGATTTTTTTTCTTTTAATATTGAGAAAAACTTATGGATTCGAATGGCTACTATATGAATTAGAAATGTGTTTGACTGCAACTAACAGAGGCCTAGATGATTAGCAGGGTTTTTTGTTTGTTTGTTTGTTTGTTTGGTGTATTGAGGTAGGAGGTTCATGTCCTTGGTGTAGATGCTTATAACTATCCCAAAGAAACCAGCTATTTCCATCATTTTCTTCTAGCAACCCAGCCTTGCAGGCATCTACCTTAGGCTAGTTACCCCACCATCACAAAGTAGCTATGATGTCCAGGCCTCCTAGAGTCACATGCCAAAAGAAGAAATGAAGGGCCATCATCAAATGATCTATCATTTTCATACTAAAACAAAAGCTTTCCAAGAAGTACCTCAAGCAGAGTTCTTACATCTCCTTGTCTAAAACTTTCATGTAACCACACATAATCTGGAAAAGCAGGTAAGAGGTTTGTCCTGGGTAGACTAATCATAATCTATGAGCTAAGTTTGGGGATATTATAACCTCAAAAATAATAATAATAATAATAATAACTTTGTGAGTCCCACACCAGTATTTCTGATTCAGTAGGTCTGGGGTAAAGCTCAAGCATTTACATTTCTAACAAGTTCCTAAGTGATCCTGAAGTTGCTAGTCTGGACACCACACTCTCATAAAGTAACTGACTTTTTCTGTAAAGGGCTATGTAGCATATTTAATGCTTTGTAAGTTATACAGTCTTTGCCACAAATTGTAGTACAAAAGCAACCATACACATTATATGAATGAATGAGCAGGGCTGTGTTTGGGTCACACTTTTCTTACAAAAATAGATGTGCACTGGTTTTGGAAGGAAGGATGACAGACATGAGTCATTAAGGCAGTATAGAGAATCATTTTATTGTGTTGATGAATTCAGTAGATTATGAAGGAGCACAGTGGGGATGATGCTTTCCTGTCCCACAATATCTGGGGTTTTGGTTTGGAAGATCTAAGTATCTAGGGTTGTAGAGGGTGTCTTTTCGCCAATGTATGTATTTGGTACCTTTGTTGAAAATCAGTTGGCTATAAATTTGTAGATTTGCTTTGGGATTCTTTAGTCTGTTTTATTGGACCATGTGCCTGTTTTTAGCCAATACCATGATGTTTTGGTTAGTATATATTTATAGCATATTTTGAAGTCAGGTGGCCTAATGCCTCCAGCTTTGTTCTTTTTGCTCAGGATCAATTTGATATTTGAGTTGTTTTGTGGTTCTTTATGAATTTTAGAATTGCTTTTTTCTATTTCTTTGAAGAATTTCATTGGTATTTTATGTTGATTGCATTGAGTCCATAGATTTCTTGGAGGCAGTGTGGTTATTTTAGCATTATCAATTCTTCTAATCTGTGAGCATGGGCTGTCTTTCCATTTGATGTTTCCTCTTTAATTTCTCCCAGCAACGTTTTATAGTTTTTGTGGTAGAGATCTTCCATCACCTTGGTTAAATTTATTCTTATGTACTTTTATTTTTATTTTTTTTTTAGTTATTTTAAATGGGATTACTCTCTTGCTTTACTTTTCAGTTCGTTCAATATCAATGTATAAAAACAATTGATTTTTTTATGTTGATTTTGTATCCTGCAACTTTACTAAATTCATCTCTAAGAATTTTTGGTGGAATCTTTAGGTTTTTCCAAATAAAAGATCATGTCCTTTGCAAAAATGGACTGTTAGATTTCCTGTTTTCAAATTTGGGATGCTTTTTTTTTTCTTTTTTTCTCTTTCCTGACTGCTCTAGCTAGGACTTCCAGTACTATGTTGAATAAAAGTGTTAAAAATAACAATCCCATTTCTTAGAGGAAAGAATTTCAGCTTTTCCTCATTCAGTATGATTTTAGCTGTGGGGTTGTCACATATAGCCTTTATTAGATTGAGGTGTATTCCCTCTCTGCCTAATTTGTCTAGAGTTTTTATTTCTATGAAGGGATATTAAATTTTATTAAATGTTTTATCTGCATCTATGGAGATGATTATATGTTTTTTGTCCTTCATGCTATTGATGTGATATATCATATTTATTGCTTTTCATGTGTCAAACCATTCTTGTATCCTTGGGATAAATCCCATTTAATCATGGTGTACTAAGGTTTTAAATCAACAACCTAATCATGCTCCTCAAGGAGCTAGAAAGGCAAAAACAAAACAACCTAAAATTCATAGAGGGAGATAAATAATAAATGAAATAGAGACTAAAAATTACGAAGAATCAACAAAAAAGAAAAATTGTTCTTTAAAAGATAAATGCAACTGATAAACTGCTACTTAGACTAACTGAGAAAAAAAGGAGAGAGGACCCAATAAATAAAATCAGAAACTACCTGTAAGGGAGATATTCCAACTGATAACAATAGAAGATAATTAGAGATTATTATGAACAACTATTAGAAGACCTAGAGGAAATAGATAAATTCCTAGACACATTCAACCAACCAAGATTGAACCATGAAGAAATATAAAACCTGAACATGCCAATAATAAGTAGCAAGATTGAATCAGGAACAAAGTCTTTCAACAAAGAAAGGCCCAGAATCAGAAGGGTTTATAGCTGAATTGTACCAACCATACAAAGAAAAACTAATACCAATTTTTCTCAAATTATTGTTAAAAATTAAAGAGGAGGGAGTTCCTCTTAACACATTCTGTGAGGCCAACATTACCCTGATACCAAAACTACTCAAGGACACTCACAACACATAGAAAACTGCAGGCCAATATTTCTGATGAACATAGATGCACAAATCCTCAGCAAAATACTAGCAAATTGAATTCAACACATCAAAAAGAAACATGTTAGATGGCTTTAAAATGAAGCAGAGATTCTTCTCAGGTGGACAGCTGAAAAAGCCATCCTAGTGGAGAGATTCATTAATTTGAATCTTGAAAAATAAAAGAAGAAGATGTTCGAAAAGAAGAGAAAGTGTATTTCGGGCAAGAAGTGCCTGGTGACTCAAGAGTGTGACTCTAGATTTCATTGGAGTTGGGGAATAGATCAGAGGCAAAACATGTTTGCCGAGAATAGGAAATAATATTAAAAGGTAGTGGTGGTCACTGTGTTGAAGGGACTGCTTTGTAACATCTCATCATTTGGTAGTTTCTCACAGTGCAGTATCTGGGATGATGTAGTTTCCTCCTTCTCCACTAGGAATCTCTCTTGTAGGAGCTTTCTGTCCTGGTGAGTTCAGGCTTACTTGTTCTTCCAGTTACACCAGTCATGACAAAGGGGACACCAGGCTTTTCAATACAACGCAGTTACCACAGTCCCTTACACTGAACTTTGATATAGCACTAGAAATAGGAAGGAAAAACAACAATGACACAACAAAATTTAAGTAAAAAGCCAAAGATAAATTATCTTTAAGTATACACTTTGATTATTTTTAAATGCTCTCCCACTATTTCTTTAAACTATGTCTTCTTAGTATTAAGCCAAAACTTGTTTTTGGTATAGAAGATTTTAGATTCCTAAAGAAATGTAAACCTCCTTTGAGAATTCTAGAGTAGATGTTTGCATCTAATTTAATGCATCTAGCTATCCTAGTCTAATGAATTTGGTATTTCCCCAACTCAATGTTTAGCTTTTGAAAAAGTGGCCAGAAACTATGACCTTGAGAAGTTCTATTTCATCATGTCAGGTTTTATATATTCTTGAAGTTGGCATCTGATACATGGAACTATTATGAGCTGTGCTATGACCCACATGTTTGGATGGTTTTTGATTTACAGAGTCCCAAAAACTGGCATGGTACCTCAAGCAATATAAATTCTGTCCTTATGTATGTCAAAAATCCTTATACTATGTTTTAAAAGCATTCTAATAGTATGCCACTTAATACTTAAGATTGTCAAAAAAAAGTCCATTACAATCCTATTGATCATTGACCTCTGTAGTTCTAAATATTGACTAGTTCTGTAAACCATGACAAACTTTGATTTGAATAACATTGATAGTACATTTGTGTATGAAAAGTGAAATTCTTTCAAGATTGCCAAATGACTTTGTTATAAAAACTTACTTTAAAGCATGTGTCTTGTCAAAAAGTCACTAAGACATCCTAAGGAAGTTTTCTCTAGATTTGAGAGATGGGTTACTAACACGTAGTCCCAGTCTTCTTTCTCAAGTACACTCAGAAAATTAGTACTTGGATCAAAACTAATGTCTCAAGAATTATCTGATCAATTTTACATGAGTCTCCTAATTTAGAGAGTGCCCTTTTCCTTCTTAAACATGGTATTATCTGACTTTTTATTGTACATAAAATCTATCTTAAAAGTCAAGTACAGAGAAGCTATCAAAGAGGCAGAGCACATATGCATTAACTTCAGTGAAGGGAACCATGCTGCGATGTGGTGCTTCTGGAGATACTAATATTAATAGCAATGCTATTAATAATTAATGCTTAACAAATAGTTACCATGTTATGTACTTCCATAAACAGTATCTCATTTTATTCTTGCAATACATTACTATCGCCCCCATTTTACAGATGAAGAAACCAGCTACAAAGATTAAGGGTCTTGCCTTTACACAACTTATCCTAGCAAATGGTGGATCTGGGATCCCTATCTCTTCAAAGGTGATGTCCTTCCAAAATTGTAGGTTTGTTTACAGAATAATGTGTCAAGATTAAATTACTAAATGGTAGTAAAATAAACACATGAATGTGGTACTGTGCTGAGGTAGTATCCAATGAATAGATTGGATTAGCTCTGGAGGAAGTAAGTTTTGATTAGAGTTTGGGAAGCCATTTCAGGGGGTGTAAAAATGACAGAAAGAATATCTGTAGGGCATCTCCTTTGTGAGAAGGGCATGTTCTACTGTGAATTGGAGATTAAACATTCTAGATTAGCTTGAAAGAAAAGTTTATCTAAAATAGGATTGAGGGCGGTAGTCTAACTGAGGAGCTTCCTCAGGCTCACTGCATATAGTTGCTCAGGTTGTTCACTGCACAAAGGCACACAGCTCAGAGTATAATAGTGAGTGGGACTCTACCAAGCTGGGCATCTAGGTCTGAGACTGTGCCTGCCTGGAGAAAGATGTCAATTCTCATCTGTATCTCCTTGGCACTTGTAAATCCCATGTATGCCAGTCCAGCAGCTTTCAGCTAGAGATCTGTGATTTTTGGCACAAGAGTTATCTCTCCCTATCACGGTCCATTTAGCCCATGTGTGGGGAAGACAGGATACCTGGGGATTTAACATACGCCCTCCACACCTCCACTATGAATGACTCACAACCAGTGATCAATAGGGGTTGATTCCTACATACCTCAGCTCCCCAACCACCAGTGAGATAACTTTGAGGCATTTTCTATACCATCCCCAGAGCTCCCCAATGAGATCACGCCCTGGGTGCCCTCAGTGGTTGCCTACTGTAGAGTTCATCCTTATTGACTCCCTTCTTAACTTTCTCTCCAACTTCCCCACTGGAGCTTCCTGGGATCAAATCCCCAATAAACTTACTTACACTTAAACTCATGTCTCTGAGATCTGTTTCTGGAGAAACCCAATTTATGATGGCTTGAGACTGCTTCCCACAAAAGCAGAGTAAGGGTTAGGTGCAGCCATCAGGATCAGATAAGCCCAATAACTGCAATACAGGCAATGATATAGAATCTATAGAATTGCTGCAGGCTCTTCAGAGAGAGATGGGTGTATTGTTTCAAGAAAATTATTCTATCTTCTGCTCATCTCATGTTTTGCATCAAGAGGGAGGAGGTGGTCGTGGAGAACCTGGAGCCTAGGAAATTGAGTTTTGCCACTATTATTGTGGTTATCCAAGGGCAGGTAAGGAGAGTTTGGATTAGGGGGGAGAAGGTTAAAATGAAATAAAGAATGTATCTAAGACATGTGATGCAGAATCAAAGAGGACTGGTGTTGACTGAGTTGGTAATAGAGGAGTGAGAAATTTGGAGAAGCAAAGACAACCCTCCTGGAGAGCTGGGAGGAAGGCAGTACCCCCAGCAGCTTTGATCTATGTCTAATCTGTAGCCTCTGCTTGTAGGATAATAGTTATTTGTCTTGAGAATATCCTAAAGCAACCTTATAGTTCATTAAAATGGGACTCATTTCTCCAAAAGAACAGACCCTGTGAAACCTTTGGAAATACAGTCAGTATTTCATATGAGTTTATGGATTTTTCTTTAGCCCTCCAATACACATACAATTTCTTTTCTTTTTTTTTTTTCTTCAGTTTTTGGCCAGGGCGGGGTTTGAACCCACCACCTCCAGTATATGTGGCCAGTGCCCTACTCCTTGAGCCACCAGGCACCGCCCTACACATAAAATTTCTTATCTCTCTTTTCCCTGTACTGAAATCCTCAAACGTGTCTTTTCTCTGTGAGAAGAAAACCGTAGGTTTTCCTTTACAATAGACTTTCTAATGAGTGATCAGAGCCACATTTTTAATACGCCAAAGTTAGGATCTATTTAACAATTGGTGGCTTCTTTGCAATATACCAGCTAGTGGCAAGCCTCATTTACACCTGTTCAATGAAAATACTGTTCCCTGCCAGACAGTAGTCTCACTTTGCACAGCTCTTTAAGCCATTTAACACCTCTCAAGTGTCTGGAAGCTAATAGAATGCTCTTTACACATGGCTTCCCCTACCTTTTACAGCTGCCCAGAAATTTTGTTTGTTTAGTATGTGTCTGTGATTATTTATTGCTAAGAAAAAAACATAATGGGCTTAAGTGTTGGTAAGTTAGAAAGCCTCTCATAGCTGGACTTTATATTGCTTTTCAAAGAATAGAGATCTGGGAGCTCTAAATGAATCTTACCACCAGATAATTGTCAGTGTTTTTTGCTATTTTAATTTTGCTTTTCAGCTTATTAATGAAATCTCCAATGTGGAGGATAGGACATTCAGTCTTAAAATGATGTAATTTTGTACCATTTGAAAACTGCCAAGGATAATATATCATTATTTGAATGAGTCAGGTAAAGGAGAAACTCTTTTGACCTTAATTCTTTCATTGCAGATAAAGGGTTCTGAAAAGGCTAGAAAGAGATATTTAGGAAATTTGCTGAAAGACCACAAGAACAATAATTTCTTGAGATGACAGCTTTGAGCTATTTCCTCTCCACTCTAGAAATGAGCCAGAACTGACCCCAAGTAAATGATTAACCTCTGAGTGGAGAAGACCAGGGCATCGTTTAGCCTGGTTTCCTTCCTTCCTTCCTTCCTTCCTTCCTTCCTTCCTTCCTTCCTTCCTTCCTTCCTTCCTTCCTTCCTTTCTTCCTTCCTTCCTTCCTCTCTCGAGAGCTCTCTGTCTTTCTTTCTTTCATTTTAGAGAGGGTCTTGTTCTGTTATCTGGGCTACAGTGTGATGATATAACTCACTGCAACCTCACACTCATGAGATCAAGCGATCCTCCTGCCTCAGCCTCCTATGTCTCTGGGAGTACTGATGTGCACCACTACACCCAGCTAATGTTTTATTTTTTGTAAAGGTAGGACCTCATTTTTGTTCAGGCTAGTCTTAAATTCCTGACCTCAATGGCCTTTCCATCTCAGCCTCCCAGAATGCTAGGATTACAGATGTGAGCCATCATACTTAGATTGGCCTTTTCCTAAGGATAGTATTTCTAGTATTCTGGCCATGTAGACTTATGCATATTATTTTCAGAACATTTGTAATGAGAGAGAAAAATTATGTCTACCTTGATGCAATTTGTTAGTATTATTTCTTCCACTTGAAGGTACAGGTGTTTAACACTAACTCTCACTAATAACCACGCTCCTTCTAAGACACATGGATACCAAGAATCATAGATAGGGCAATCAGGTGGAACATTGCATCTCCTCAGGCATAGGTAACATCTATAAATTGACTTTCTGTTCTCAATTCCGTCAAAGTATGATTAAGTTATTACAGTAAAGATCCACTTGAGTAATTAAAGCAATGAATAAAGTTGGCTTGAGAATCTTGACAACCAAAGCATGGCGTTCATTAGCCTATGATTTTGGCTACTGAAAAGGGAATAAGGCATGGATCATTATGTGACCATTATGTGAATTTCAAAGGAAAAACCATCTTCTGAATTCATTATACATACATTTTGTCACCTCCTTCCTACTTTAGCACACACACACAACTCTTCAAGTTAGAATACGCAAGATGAAGATATTATATACAGCTGTGATACCTAATATAGTCACCACTGGCCACATGTGTCCATGGAGCAATGGAAATGTGGTGAGTCCAAGGTGAGATGTGTTATAAAATGTAATAGATTTCCCAGACTTAACACTAAGTAAAGAATACACGTTTTTATATTGATTAGATTTGAAAATGATAGTATTTGGATATATTGAGTTAAATAAAATGTAAAATTAATTTCTCATGTTCCTTTTTGCTTTTTTTATCATGGCTATTAAAAATTTAAATTGACGTGTTGCTAACGTAATATTTCTATTGGACAGTTCTGGAAATAAGGAATCTAAATGCATGGCCTAATTTTTCCCTTCTTCACTACTTCAGAATGAAACAAAACAAAACTGAGCTTCGCAATTGTAATTCATACGTTATACCTTTGATTCACCCAAGAGCAATATGCCTATGAATCTGTTATAAAATGATGCCAATAAAGCCATCTAATTAATGAAGCCAACTACTTAGCAGTGTTATTTCATAAATTAAACATTTTTACATGTTTCTGAATACTATATATACATAAATCTATTAAGAATATATTTTCTTACTATGAAAATTAAGCATATTTTAACTTTGTATTTTATTTACAAAAGTATATGTATTATTACTTTAGTATATGTATTAGTCTTTTCTACTAAATTTGTTTCATTAATAAAACTAGATTTAAAAAGACACAATTATCATTTGATAGAATCTTTAAATATCTGATATAAATTGAGAAATACAGGATCTGCCCTCAGAGTAAATAATACTAATTTATAAAAAAAAAAATCTTTGTAATATTTCAGTGGTATGTAATAGGATTTTTAAACAGTTAGGAGGGTTTAATGTTTAATTAGTATTAGAGGGTTTAATATTAATTAGTAGTTTAATATTTAATAAGTATCACTATCCCTCCCCTAAAGCATTACCTTGGGTGAAAAAATTCACTAGTGAGAGGAGATTCATTAAACACCCAATGACTTGGCACTAGGAAGACCACAGAAAGGGCTAAGGCTTGTTGAGCTGACACCATTGTCAACTCCATCTGGAAGTAGCCCTTTCCCATTCAAATTGGGAACTCTTTAAATATGTAAGTCATTATACTAAACTCTCAAAATATGTAAGCCATTTTACCAAAATATAAAAAAGTATATATAAAATCTACATCCTCTACATCCAAAGAATATAATGTAGAGAGAGATACAGATTATTAAACCAAGAAGTGCCATCACTCTCATTCAGATTAATCTATTCTTTTTCTATATACCAGCCATTTTCTACACAGCAGCCATGGTAATTGCTTAAAAAAATTAATCATATTTTTTTCTTTCACTTCTACCACTTAAATCCCAAACGTATTTCCAGTGCTCTTGCAATAATCTTACTGCAGCCAGCAAGACCCTACGTCTATGACTTCTGTTGCTGTTTCTATTTTCCCTCCACACTACTCTCCCCTTTCACACTCTGGTACTTCAGGGTCTTTGTCTCTGTCACCCTCTCTGCCTGGAACTTTTTCTTAAAGTTTAGGAATAACAGAAACTAGAGGGAGAATCAACCCCCTGGATATGTCTGAGTTACCTTCCCTGGCCACTGTAACCTAAGTAGCTCTCAGAGCTCCTGGCAGTGACTTTGTGTCTCATTTTCCTGTCTGAATTTATTTATAGTGCTAACAACTCTTTTATATTATCTTTTACTTTAAATTTATTTAGTTGTTTATTATGTAACTTTTCTTACTAGAGTTGAGAAAGTTTTATCTCTTTTATTTGATAGTCTTTTCCCAGACATATAAAAGATTTTCAATAATTAAATGCTAGCTGGCTGGCTGGATGAATGTAATATGTTTAATAAGTATCAAGGCAGAGGGAATTCTGGATACTAGAGGATAAATATAGGCAGTATTTAATCCAGATTGGGAGGCTGAGGAACGTTCCTGAAGGATATAACACTTTAGCTGGCAGAGGTGGAGTACTATAGATAATCAGAGGTAGTTAGCCAGGCAGTCAACAAAGGATTTAACCTTCTGGGAAATGAAACAAGGATCTGGTGGCTAGAAAAATGCTATCATGCCCAAAGAGCTATAAAAAATTCAGTTGAGCTACAGCAAGAAGTGGGAATGGGATTAAGATATGAGGGCGGGTAGCCAGGGCTGGATGTGCAGGACCCACCAATTCTTAAGAGGCAACTGTGTGAGACGCCTGACTTGAAGTGTTACAAACCTAAATATCTAAACATTCTGCAAAATGAGGTAAGCTTTGTGCCATCCTGCATTCCATGTCCTCATGAGATTATAAACTGAACAAAATTGGAGGCTGCCTCCCACCTCCTGAATTTTCCTTCACACATAACATAACATAACGCTCTTTACAGGGTAGGCTCCCAACAAATGCCCCTGTTGAGTTGAATTGAGTCTTTTCTTATACAGCCAATGTGGTACCATGTTATTGGCCCAACCCTGTCACTCACCTCTTCCCCCGCCTTCTTTCCCTGCCCCTTCTCCACAATTAAAAAATAAATAAATTAAAAAAAAAAGAGAGAGAGATGTTGCAGATTTCAGCTACAATAATCTATTCCTCTATTTCTCTGTCAGTTCTATTTGATTTTGCCTTATGTATTCTGATGCTCTGTTGTTAGGCACACACACACTTTCTATGAGAATTAATTCTTTTATCATCATGTAATATTCCTTTTTAACCTTGATAACGTTCATTGATCTGTAGTCTATTCTGTCCAAAATTAATATACCTACTCCCCTTTTTAAAATTAACATTAACACGGTATATATACCCATCAATTACTATTAATCTATATGTGACTTCCTATTTAATATGTGTTTCTTGTAGAGAACATATATTCAGGAATTGTTTTGGATCCACTCTGATAATCTCCACCTTAATTGATGGAGTTAGACCATTAATGTTTAAGGTTATTGTTGATAAAGTTGGATTAATATCTATTCTATTTATTATTTTTCTTTTTGTTGCCATACTTCTTTGTTCCTATTTTGTCCCATTTCTTTGTTTTTGTGTTGTTCTGGTTGTCATTGGCATCTCCTTCATAAATTGTTTGCATTGGCTGATATCTATAAAAGTTTTTCATATATTTTCATCTAGTTTTTTTATGGTTTTATGTCTTACATTTAAGTCTTTGTCTAAATTGAATTAACTTTTCTAAGTGATGAGAGATAAGGATCTTGTTTCATTCTTCTGCACATGGGCATTCATTTTTCCAGCATCATTTCTTGAACAAGGATTCTAT
The DNA here is from genome assembly GCA_963574355.1 of Loris lydekkerianus. Lineage (NCBI taxonomy): Eukaryota > Metazoa > Chordata > Mammalia > Primates > Lorisidae > Loris > Loris lydekkerianus. The sequence continues at coordinate 24,175 of CAUYPK010056174.1, read as the reverse complement.
TCCCCAGTGTATGTTATTGTCTGCATTATTAAAGATTGGATGGCTGTATGTAGGTGGTTTTATATCTGGGTTTTTGTTCTGTTCTATTGATCTCTCTATTTTTTTTTTCAATAACATGGTGTTTTATTTTCTACAGCCTTGCAGTACAGCTTAAATTTTTTTAATATGATGCCTCCCAATTTTTTCCTTCACCTAACATTACTTTAGCTATTCAGGCTCTATCTTGTTTCCACAAGAAGCATGGAATTATTTATTCTATACCTATGAACTATAACTTTGGTATTTTGATGGGGATTGAATTGAATCTATAAATCACTTTGGGTAATATGGACATTTTAGCGATGTTGATCCTACCAATCCATGAGCACATTATATTTTTTCACTTGTTTATATCATCTGAGATTTCTCTTCTCCGTGTTTTGTAGTTGTCTTTGTGGAGATCTTTCACCCTTAGTTAAGTATATCCCTAGGTATTTTATTTTCTAAGTAGCAATTGTAAATGGTATTGAGATTTTGATTTGAATTTCAGATTAACTCTTATTGTTGTATAGGAATGTTACTGATTTTTGCACACAGCTTTTGTAGCCTAAGACCTTGCTGAATTTATTCATCTATTGAAAAGTCTCTTGGTGGAATCATTGAGGTTTTCTAGGAATAAGATCATAGCATCTGCAAAAAGCGATAGTTTGATCTCTTCTTTCCTCATTTGGATACTCTTAATTTCTTTCTCTTGCCTATTTGCTCTGGGTAGGACTTCAGCATTATGTTTAGTAGAAGTGGCATCCTTTTCTTTTTCCAGTTCTCAGTGGGAATGCTTTTAGTGTTTCCCCCTTTTCTATGATGCTGGCTGCAGGTTTGCCATGTATAGTTTTTACAATTTTGAGATATGTTCCTTATATGCCTATTTTGTTGATAGCTTTTAGAGTGAAAGCATGCTGAATTATCTTGAATGCTTTTTCTGCTTCTATTGACATAATCGTATAATCTTTGTTTTTGCTTAAGTTTATGTAGTAGATCACATTTATGGATTGACATATGTTAAACCATGCTTACATCATTGAGATGAAGCCTACTTGGTCATAGTGGATTATTGTTTTGTGAGTTCGGCTATGAATTGATCAGGTTGTAGGATTTTTGTTAATGGAAGATTTTGATTGCTGCTTCAATCTCTTACTGAATTTGGTTTGGTCAGGCATTCCCTTTCTTCCTGACTATTAGGAGATTGTGCATTTCCAGAAATTTCTCCATTTCCTCTACATTCTTAATTTTATATAAAAAGAGATTTTCATAGTATTCACAGATGATATTTGTATTCCTATGGTATCAGTTTAACATCTTCTATTTCATTTCTAGTTAAGCTTACTTGAGTCTTTTCTCTTCTACTCCTGGTTAACTTAGCAAGATGTCCATAAATTTGGTTTATCTTATCAAAGTACCCACTTTTTGTTTCATTTATCTTCTATTTAATTTTCTTGTTTTTGATTATGTTTAGCTTTGCTCTGGCTTTATTTATCTTCCTCTTCTAGCTTTGGGCTTTATTTGCTCTCCCATTTTTATTTCCTTGAGACATATCATTAGATTATTACTTTGTAATCTTACTATCTTTTTCTGGTAGACATATGAAGCTATGAATTTTTCCTTTTAGGATCTCATAGATTTTGATAGCTTGTACCCTCTTCATCATTTAGTTCCAGAACTCTTCTAATTTTTATTTTAATTTCATCATGGATCAAATAATAGTTCAGCAGCAGGTTGTTTAATTTCTGTAACTTTGTGTGTTCTAGAAATTTGTTGTTTCTCTTAGATTTGATTTCTAGTTTTGTTCTACTGTGGTCTGAGAAGATACATATTATTTAATTTTTTTTTTAGTTTGTTGAGCCATATTTAATGGCATAGAATATGATCAATCTTGGAGAACGTTCCAGGTGCTGATGAGTAAAATACATATCCAGGGTTTGGGGAGTAAAATGTTATGTAAGTGTCTATTAGACCCAATTGTTCTATGGTACATTTAAGTTCAGTGTTTATTTCCTGCTTAGATGATTTGTCCAGTTCTGTCAGTGGGGTTTTGAAGTTCCTGGCAATTATAATGTTGCTTTTTTTCTAGATCTCTGCTTAGATCTAGTAGGGTTTGTTAATGAATCTGGGCACTTCTATGTTCTATGCATAAATATTTAGGATTATTATGTTTCCTTGTTGAATTGTTCCTTTTATCATAATAATGGCCATCTTAGTCTTTATTATTATTAATCTAAAGTTAGATTTATCTGATATGAGAATGGCTACACCTGCTTTTCTTTTGGTTTCTATTTGCATGGAATATTTTTTTGCATCTTCTGACCTTGAATATGTGAGTGCCCATGTGGGTTAGACATATTTCCTGTATATAACAGATATTTGGCTTGTATTTTTTATTTACTCAGCTGGCCTATGTTTCATAAGTAGGGAGTTCAAACCATTCACAGTTATTGAAAGAATTGATAAATGGGGGTGGATATCTGTTTATCCTGTTTTGTAAAACTTTATTTTAACTCTTGAGCCATTGTGCTATCTGGTCTCTGAACTTCAGCATTTGGATGAATTTACAACGGTTTTGATAAACTCCCTCAGTGTTTCTTATCTAGAAGTCTTTATTTGTCCTTTGTTTATGAAACTTAGTTTACTTGATAAAAAATTCTAGGCTGCTGGTTGTTCTGTTTAGGAAGACTGAACAGGTTGAAAGGGTCTCAGTTGAGAAATCTTCTATTAGGCCAACCAGTTTTCCTTTGTAAGTAACTTGACATTTTCATGTTATGGCTCACAGGAATTCGTCCTTCATGTTGACTTTGGCTAGTCTGATGACTATATGTCTTGATGATTGCCTTTTGCAACGAATATTTCATGTGTTCATTGAGTTTCTTGTATCTGGATATCTTTCCAGCCCTTGTGCAATTTATCCTTCACTTTCTGGTATGCCAATAATTCTAATATTTCTAGATATTACATAATCCCTTATTTCTCCTAGGCTTCGTTTGTTCCTTTTACTTCTCTATTATTATTTTTAATTGACTGATTTAATTTGAAAGAGTTGTCTTTAAGCTCTGAGATTTTTTCTTCTGCCTGGTCTAGTCTATCCTTAAATTTTTCACTGTGTTTGGTGTTTTCTTAAATGAATTTTTCATTTCTAAAAGTTCTGTCTCATCTTTCTTTAGTTTGTCAATCTCTTTAATGATTTTTTCATTATTTCTTGAATTGTTTTTTTGAAGTTGGTTTTCATTTTCTTTTGGAATTCATTGAGTTTCCTTATAATCCATATTTGGAATTCCCTAAATGTCATTCAGTATTTTCGTTTTGGCTATAGAGCTGGAGTTCCCTTTGGGGGAAGAACTTTTGTTCTAATTTTTCATTCTTCTGGAGTTCTTACTATGATTCCTTCTCATCTGGAGCAGGTATTGCTTCTTAACTTTGAATTTTCTATTGTTTGGATGGGGTTTCCTCTGTCATTGTATTAGGGTGGATAATAACTTTTGACTTTGCTTGTGAGTGTATTGATAGTAATCTAGCTTTCAGATAGATGCCGTGGTTATGGATATCGTTACTATGATGGCTTTCTCTGTTGCTGCTTGTTTGTATGCTATTGCAGTGGTGAGCTATGTGTGTAGAGAGTTTCTCTGTCTCTCTTTTATGAAAGAGGATGAAAGCTTTTGAAATCCTTTCTCTTTCCCCGGCCCTGAGGTCTTCTTGGCAGGGTGAATTATAACAGCATCCCCAATTTAATCTCTGAGGCAGTAAGTGGCTCTTGTGGGTGAGAAAATATCTCACCCTGTGTAATTCAGTTAGTAAATGTTATAAAAGAGCTGTGCAAATTGACTTCTCTGTCAATAGGTGAATTTTCCAAAAGGAACAGTCTGCAATGTTATTTTTGTGACCAATGTTATTCTCTCAGGTGTACTTGAATGTCCCAGGTGGTGGGTGGGGCTCTGGAACTTCTAGATGAGTCCTTATTCTCTACCTCAGCAAAGGTGGGTAGGGGAGTGAAGGTGCATGGGATTGGGTTGGGTGAGCTTGTTCCAGGCATCACAAAAGCTGGCAAGGCAACTGTCTTGGAAGCATTTAAAGATCTGCTCCTAACTCCTCCTTCTTCTTCTTTTTTTTTTTTTTTTTTTTTTTTTTGCTGTTTCCGGCCAGGGCTGGGCTTGAACCCACCACCTCTGGCATATGGGGCTGGCTCCCTACTCCTCTGAGGCACAGGCACCTTCCCATCTGCTCCTGACTTCTAGGGAAAGCTGCCAAGATGGGGTTGCAGTGGCTTCACCCAATCAGAAAGTCTTCCAGTGTCACCTTCTGGGCTTCAAAAGCTGACTATCTTGTTCTCATGTCTCCCTCCAGTCTGCTTGTCAGCCCAGTGCCACTCCATGAAATGCCATCGGGCAAGGAGTTCCCTATTTGGGCAGTCCAGATACGGCGCAGGCTTCCAATGGGAAAGGCATGGGTCCCACTTTCTGCAGAAGCCTCAGCCTGAGTTGTGTGGAAACATGGCCATTTGCCTACATCTTGGCACAAGCTGCTCTCAGTTTCACTGGGTGGGGAAGGGCTGCTGCTCCTAGTCACACTGAAGGCATGAATAAACTTCACCTGGTTGTCATGGTGCCTGGGACTATGCACTTCCTGGATTGCAGAAACCTCTCTAATCAAACAGAGCATGTTTTTCTGTGGGAGAATGGGTGCATTCCAAGATCACCATGTCTGAGAACACCATGGTATTCCACCACCACATCTGTCCATTTGAGCTTCCTCGCCACCCAAGTCCAAATTGCACAGACCTCCTTGTGTCCTCAGCAATCTACTGAATCCTGGTGCATGGGGTCTGACCTGCTTGACTGAACTGCTGGCATGCAACTCCATGAAATATCTTGGGAAGGGAGCTCCTAAATTTGGCAACCTGATCCACTGCAAGCTCCCAAGTGGAAATATGTGGGTTCCACTTTGCATGGAAACCTCAGACTGTATAGCATGTGCCCATTGAATGGGGAGCAAATATCCACCAAGTTTGTGGCCCAAACTCCTCTCCTGGCTGCAGTAGGTGGGCAAAGGGTGAAGGAGGAAGCATCCAAATGGACAATAGCCTGCTCTCCAGCCTCTTATTAATATTCTCCTAGGACAGAAGCCCCATATGGAGTGTCTGAACTCTGAGATTATGCAAGTTTCCCCACTATACCATGTTTACCACCATGCCTGGGCTCATGGGAGTAGAAAAGCTTCCAATAAACTTCATAGCCCACTGGCCTTCAATGCTTGTGGAAGAGAGAGATGGATCTTGAAGCCTCTGTGTGTTTGATCCTTGCTGATGTCTTTTTTCCTTTGTCTTCTACCTTCTCTGCTTTTTTATTTTCTTCCATGAGATTCATAGCAGGCCCTGGCATCCCTCTCTATGATGTAAACCTTTTCTGCATTTCTTCTCCTCTCTCCTTCCTCACAATTCCTATCTTTCCTGGGGAAGTCTGCAAAGCTGTGTCTCTAGTCAACTATCTTTAATGATATGCTTTTGTGGCTTTAAATGACCATTTTATATGATTCCATTTTCCTTTATTAGCATATCAATTAATATTTACTTTTTTTTTTTTTACATTTCTTAGTCGTTTGCCCTAGAGTTTGCAGTATACATTTACAACTTAATCAAACTCACTTTTGAAGAACACCATACCACTTCACAGGTAATTCAAGTGCAAGTGACTGATAATAATAAAATAATCTTAATTCACATTTCTTCATTTCTATCATTGCAGCCATTCATTCACATATGCATAAGTATACATAAGCATATATATCTATATAAAAGAATATATAATTGAATACATTCTTGTATTCTTATTTTTAACAAACTTTTATCTGTTAGATCAATTAAGAGTAAGAAAAATAAAAATGTACATATAGAGGTACCCTATATATAGTAATGTATAGTAACTATAGTAGTAAATACAATACTTTACTTTTTTTCCCCTTTAGTATAGAATACTAGGAAGAACTTCATCCAATTCTGTATTTTTTATAATATTACATATGTGTGCACACATACGTAAATATATGCATGTGTATGTATATGTACACGTATGTTATGTATATACACGTAACTCATACATATGCATATGTGTGTGTGTGTGTGTCTTCTATATTTGGAACTTACCTGTGTAAGTTGTGGTATGAATTGGAGTTTCTTCTTATTTCCAAGAGTTAGCTATTTTAACTCTTTTAACCCTTTAGTATAGAATACTAGGAAGAACTTCATCCAATTCTGTATTTTTTATATTACATATGTGTGCACACATATGTAAATATATGCATGTGTGTATATATGTACATGTATGTTATGTATATACACGTAACCCATACATATGCATATGTGTGTGTGTGTGTGTGTGTCTCTTCTATATTTGGAACTTACCTGTGTAAGTTGTGGTATGAATTGGAGTTTCTCCTTGTTTCCAAGAGTTAGATATTTTAACTCTATGAAACATTCAATGAACAATTTATCTTTCTCCCTGTCCCCTGTTCATTTGTAATTACGTGTTTATCATAAAAAAATAAATCACCATCTGAGGAGTTCCTCAAGCACATGATATTTGCCACTAGTGCCCATCTTTCCTTTTCTGATATGGTGTATACCCTTATTCATTCCTTAAATCCTTACTTTACGTGTCACCAATTGTCCTTTTACTCTGCTTAAGATAACTCATGTTAAACAGCATTCACTTGTTATGCATTTAACTCTCCCATTATGTTGTTTGTTCCAGGAGGGCAGAATTCACATCTTTCATTCAACCTTTAAATGAATAACCTTCAACCTTTATGAATCCAAACCAAACCTTACATTCAGGAGCTTACAGTCTAATTTTACTTTTGCTCTCCTCATTCCTGTAAAGTACAAGACATACTACATGCCATCATTGAATATCTGTGGCTTATTCTATTATCTTGGGTAGGCCAGAAATTATGTTCAAATGTATGGACCCTTGGCTAGACATGGTGGCTCACTCCTGTAATTCTAGCACTCCAGGAGGCCAAGGCAGGTGGATTGCCTGAGCTCAGGAGTTTGAGACCAGCCTTAGCCAGAGGGAGACTTTGTCTCTAAAACAAAATTTTAAAAGCCAGGTATTGTGGTGGGCACCTGTAGTACCAGCTACTTGAGAGATTGAGGTAAGAGAATTGCTGAAGCCCAAGAGTTTGAGGTTGCTCTGAGCTTTGACACCACAGCACTCCACTGAGGGCAACAAAGAAAGACTCTGTCTCAAAACAACAACAGCAATAAAAAAAGACCCTTCAACTGAAACAATGAAATACAAAATTCATGAAAAATAAAAAAAAATTAAAGAATGTAGGGATCCTTTTAATGGTATATAGAAACAATGACTGATTAGAATCATAACATTGCTAGAAATGTTGTATGAAGAGTGAAAGGTGTAAATGGTGGCATCCAGAGATGAGACCACAGAGGGTGACCCTAAAATATTATCAACTCCTCCAGGCAGCCCTACAGCCCACCTGCGTTTCAGTCATTCATTGTAAGGGCCACTGTTTACACCTTTCAAAGGATTATTGAAATAAATGGTTATATTTAGCATAAGAAAAAAAGAAAAAAAATCTAAGTTAGAAGTAGACAGAAAAGATAATCAATTTCAAATATCTGAAGTACCCATGGAAGTAGACATATATTTTTTCTATATGCCCAGGGGTTATGGATGAAAGACCCAAGACTATAAATTTCAAGTTGTTATAAGGCATTTGTGTGTGTGCGTGTGTGTGTGTGTGACAATCAAATAGTATCAGAGTGCAATGAACTCTCTTAGGAAATATTTGGATCCCATTTTTGAAGTTATTCCAGCATTTGACATACCACACATGAAGACACTTTTACATGTATTTCTAACATTTTTACATTAAAAAGAAAATTTGCAAATATTAGGGTAATCAGTAGAGATGAAAGGGCAAAAAATTGCATTAAAATAATAGTCTCTTCACCACCTAAGCATAAAGTGTTTAAAAAGCATTCACAATTGTCTCTGTCCTTGTTTGTTTACCTTTCATTATTGGGCTATTGTTTGAGTACAGTCATTTACTTCTGTGCACTTTCCAAATGATTTGTTCTTGTATTTGGATAAGTAAAATATTTTCACAACCATCTTGGAAGTTCCCTATCCCTCTTACTTGCAACAAATATTTTTCCAGGCTCCATTTAACTATTTCAATTTAATGTTCTATGTAGCAGGCATTTATGTTAAAAATGTGTATCTTTGGGGGGGGGAAACAATATTTATATTAATTAAAATTTTGTACTCCACCTGTGTAATATCACTTGGGTTGTCACATCTCACCTTTGACCTCAACATGTTTTAATTATACAATTAATTATTATGTAATATAGGAGATGCAATTTCAAAATGGCAGCCTTATTATTTTATATTTAAACTCTTAGAAAGTTTTATTATTGAAAAATGAAGATGTTCTCAACATTTCTGAAGTAGAATAATGTTAGACAAAAAATTTAAAACGAGGTCTATGGAATGTAATACCAGGCAGGATATTTGAAATGCTCCTAAATTTAATTTAATTCATTTATTATTGAAAATTCCCACAAGTTATTGCATGTACTGAACAGATGTTTCTTTTTTTTTTTTTTAAAGATGAGGATAAAGAGGAGAAATAAGTGCGTGCATGGCTCAACATGCATAAAAACTAATTGTGATCATGTTTTACATTTTATTGCATCATTAACATATTGGGTTCTCCCTTTTCCTACAGAAAACAATTTATTTCAATATAGATATGTTTATTGAAATATCTTTTAAATAAATATGCATAACAATGTCTGTGAGCTCAAGTAGATGTTTTACAGTTATCAGCCTCACGACATTTGAGTTGCTGTGGTGTGTGGCAAAATCAGAGATGCCAATTGTTTTAAAGTTTCTGCATTTCAGTCATGTAGTCTGGCAGATTGTAAGCATACTGTTCTGGAGGAGGTGGAAAATGCTCATGATGTTATGTTAGGCCAGGCCTCCAGCTTGGAAGATCAGTGTAACTCAGAACTTCTAATTTTGCCAGTTCATTCTTTGTTGTCTTTGTGAAGATAATCAAAGGGATATCAGTTGATGTTAGTTGCAAATCTCAGACTTGTTGAGTTTGAGCTCTTTGAAAGTCTTACACTAATTTAACACTTGATTATTTGAAAATTATTTTCCTAGGTTGCAGCTAAGAGCTTCCCAGTCTAAATCCAGAAAACAACAACAGCAACAAGATCTCTGCCAGCCACTTCACATTTGGAGAATTGCACACCGTAACTCAGCATGGAGGAAATAGATAGCATTGGCACTGATTTCTGTTCTGAGCCTTTTTGTCGAGGGTATTTACTAGTAATTAGATTCTTCAAAGTACAAAATCTGTGGGTGAGCATCCCCCTCCAATGGAAGAAACCTGGAATTTACTGGCTAGCTAGCAAATGTAAAATTAGGCAATTTTGCTGGGAGCTAAATATATACAGTTAAATGTGTGTGACTTATACAGCTGCAGAAAGTTCCACATGCCAGGTTATTTGCTTAGGGTATTTTGGAAAATGGAATCCTTTAGAGAGAGAGAAAGAGAACACACAGACTTTCAACTCCATTGATTTTAATTAAGTGAACCATAGACTGGCAAGCGCTGCAGAATCCACGAACCCAGTGAGACAGAAGAGGTAACACAATGGGTACAGGGACCAATGGCTAGTCCTTAATTATCTGAAACCAACAAGACAATGACCTGTCAAGTTAATGGAACTTATTTTCCATAAAGCAGCACAAAATTAAGCTTTAGAAAGACAAAAGAGACTGGACTAAAAAAGTAGTTTCTATGCTGCGAAAGGATAGAGTTATGCAAAGACGCTCATGATGTGTTCAGTGGGGAAAAAAAGGTAGAAAATATTATGGTTAATATGCTCCCATTTAACTCCCATGAAATTTAAATACAGCAAATCTTTTGAACCATTCACCAATGTAGGATGTGTATGTTTTATTTTATTCTATTGTTTTATTTTCCCTTTTGTTTTATTTATTTATATTTTTTGAATAATGATTGGTACATCCAATCTGCCCTGCTAGGAAAAACATCTAGTACTGTCTCTCTGTCCTCCTGCCAGGTATAGACTCAGATTTCGAATGCCAATGCCATTGCTTCACTGAGTTACTCTCAGAGGCTGGTCATGAAACAGTTCATGCTTATTTACTGCAATTGGGATACCCTTCCTGGTTGAAGCCCCTGCTGGAGTAGTACCCATGAGGTGGCTGGGATTAGCCCAATTTAGATCACACTACCCCAGTTGTAGTCTTATTCCACAAAACACAGTCATGTAGCTATTCAGGCCATGTTTGAATGATTTTAAACCAAGATATTTTCAGTAGTTCGACCATGATAACTAATTCCTGTTCTTCTGGGCTGAGCTTAAGTCACTGGGCTAAACCATCCTATATCATATTAACATGTAGCTCGAATATCACCTCCAGGGAATTATTGACACCAGGGACAGGTAGGCATGTTAGTTTGCTTCCTATTTTGTCTCCAATAGCCTGAAGTCTTTTTCATATTGACTGCTGTTGGCTATCCAATCAGTTATGACTAATTCCAGAGTAAAGAATGGCCAATTTCCTTAAAATGCACACATCACGTGTTCTTAAAGTTCACATATCAAAGAGGACATATTTAGCATTCAAAAAATAAATAAAAATTTAAACTCTAACATGATAAAAAAATTCTGAAGGCAGTAAATTGTTGATTCAATAATCTACCTAAGTTTCTGTATTTGCTCAAAAATATAGAGATATGAACTCTGGCAATTTTCCTTCTTTTTTCTCTTCTAATGTGTGCTGATAATAATTATTTTTTAGTATTCTAGAAAGAATCAGCATTGTCTGTGTCATAATAAATGCTTGAAATTATAAGATTGACATTTTTATGCTTTACTTCATATATGCCAAATATTTTCATTACTCAACTACAGTAAAGAAACTTCTAACTCTAATATAAGAACCCTGAAAACAAACAAAATATTCAATCAGTAATGAGAACAGTTGTCAATGTGGAATCCATGGATTTATAAATAAAAGTCAAGAGTACTTCTGCTTGAATTTGTAAACATCTTACTCTTAAAGTGTTTGGCATAGCTGATAGTAGCAAATTATCATCTGTCTATCTCCACCACACATGCAGTTCTGGGAACCAACACATGAGAAACTTAGATTACACTCTCCATATTACTTATTCCAAATGTATCTGGGCATTTAAAGCCCAAAAATATCTTTGGTTTCAATGACATAAAAGTATTTTCTTTATGTCCTCGCTCTTGGGTCACTGGACCCATTCCAGAATTTCCTCACAAACTAAGACTATTAAAAAGCAAACAGGGTATCATTCAAATAACTTCTCCAATTTTATTTCAGTATCTGAATTTCCAGAGCAATGATTCTGAAAGTTCTGGAGCCTTTATGCTCCTAATATTTTTCTTTCTTTAAAAGTAATGAACATTCTGGATATCAAAAAGTAGAGATATGTGGGGAATAAAGAAATAATTAATTGCAATGTTAATAACATATAAAATTTATACAAGGATATGTGTAGCCACTTACAAAGCAGCTTATTTGCCTGCAAAGCATCTTATTTGATTCTGGCCAAATAATACACACAGTAAATTAGAGAATATTTCTTTATCTATATCATGAAGACTCATCTTTATTTTAAGCTCACCTCCTAATGAAAGAGATAAATTTGGATTTTCCAGTAAAGAACTCAATAAATGGGCCCACCATGCGTAGCACAGTGGTTACAGTGCCCGCCACATGCACTGAGGCTGGCAGGTTGGAGCCTGGCCTTGGCCAGCTAAACAACAATGACAACTTCAAGGAGAAAATAGCCAGGCATTGTGGCGGGCACCTATAGTCCCAGCTACTTGGGAGGCTAAGACAAGAGAATTACTTAAGCTCAAGAGTGTGAAGTTGCTATAGCTGTGACACCATGATACTCTACTGAGCACAACATAGTAGATTCTGTCTCAAAAAAAAAAAAAAAAAAAAAAAAAAAGAGAGAGAACAAAATAAATTAACAAGAGAAAGGAAGGAAGGAAGGACGGAAGGACGGAAGGAAGGAAGGAAGGAAAGAAAGAAAGAAGGTTGCTTGCTGTCTGGACCATCTTGGTAATAAATATCCTGAAGTTCATCTTTCCATTTTTAAAAAGTCACCTAACTTATGTTTGATAAATACAGCATAAACAAACTTTTTCATGTTGTCATTTTAAATGCTGTAGGAAATACTTTAATTTCATTTCATTTTGTCCAGTGCTCATATCTTTTCATGCTTTGCTTATCTTTTGGAAGTGTCTGCCCAACCACAACTCTGCCAAGAAGATATTTGGGAAAGACTTCTTCAGCTCTCAGGTATAAAAAGTGAGTCTAATGTCATTATTATTTTTACCCTCTAGGAAAAACCTGTGAAAATCCTGATTGCATTTCCTTTTATACGACTCCCTCTCATATTTATTAACTGAAAGGCTTGGGTCAAATCAGCTACATGTATTCTCTGTAGTTTATCAGCAGAAGGATTCTTTTAAAGATTAAATTGCACAGAGCTGACTTCTAAAGTGCAAAGGAAAAAAAAAAATAACCCACCAAGTAAAAATGCTAAAACTGTTATTTTCTTGGGAAATATGGTAGAATTTTAGAAAATTATACATGTTGCATTTAAACTCATTTTTGCTTAAGACTGAATTATTTAGAGATGCTTAAAAGAAGCATTATTTGTGTGTAGAGATAAGCAAAATAAAATTCATAATTACTCATAACTGTGTTTTATATTTCCCCAAATTTTGAAGTAGTCAAAAAATATCAGTAAAATCAAGGATGAAGAAAACATTGCATTATTAATAGTATATATAAAAGTAAATAAGATTTTTGAATTTCTTTATAAATCATTTTTAGTCAACATAATCCTTCAAGCATTGATTCACTATATTTTAAAATGCACATTTATTATTTCTGTATGTGATTTTTTTACATCTCTCATTTTTCTTCTCTATTTTTCTGTTTAGAGGAAGATGTAGAATGTTAAAATCTCTTAGAAATACATGTCTTCACTCCTGTAGACGCATCTTGGTTATATGTGGATATGAAAGTTCTCATTTCTCTCCCCTGAGCCTTTCTGGCTCTAATTGCTGCCAACCTCATTGGTCAAGAAAGCCATATACCACCTTCCTCCGTTCCCCTAACACCAGAAAGGTCAGTTTTGTCTCTGCTCCCCACATCTCTCAGAAAATTGTTGATTCTATTTTTTTTTTTTTTTTAACTTCCTGAATAGGTAGACACTTTCTCCATGTCAATGGTGCCTCCTTTGCTTCAGCTCCTAAAACCCCCATGCTTAACCTTCCTCCTCACTCCCCCAACCCACCCCTACCCTTTCAGGCTGTTTCAGTTGCCTCATTTTTTTCCATGCTCTTGTTTTGTATAAGTATCTTTAATTCAGACATAATATAAAACAGACCCTGTCTTAAGACTTTACACTATCACCTTTCAACCTTATAGAAACCAACCCTAAACATAAATATTATTATCTGAAGTTTGCACATGAAAAAACCCAGTGCTAGTTAGGGTTTCCAATTTTAAATTAAGCCTGGGATTGATCCAGTTCTGCCTGTCTCCAAACCATGAGTACTTAAGCATTACCATAAGCTGCCTTCCTCGTCATTCTTACCAGAGTAACCATTTTTAAAATACAATGCTGAACATATTTCATTCTGCTGCACACAACTCCTTGGTGGATCCCAACAGGTGTAGGTTTAAGTATAAATTTTTTAGCATGACATCAAAGTCCTTAATTACATGACCCTTTGCAATTTAGGCCTGTTCTATTTTCAACCACATTTCCAGTGGCTCCTTATATTTCAAGTTAACCAGGAAGATGTATTAACTTGTAGTTCTGCCTAGAACACGATTCTTTGTCTTAGCCTGTGCTAGCCTCTCGGCCTGGAAACCCTTTTACTTAATACTTCTCTTCTTATGCCACACTCTATGAATTGTGTTCTCACTTCTAGGTAGAACTGGATTCTCCTTTCTTGGGGCAACTTCATACCTTGCACTAAGCTATGAACTTCTCATCTGGAGAACCCCACGTTTTCCACATTTCTATTTTTTATATTCTACAGGATCTGTCATAGTGCCTTGCTCATACTGGGGCTAAAAGTACTTTTTTTTTTTTTTTTATTGAACTTAAGCTTACATATTTTCCATACAAATTGGTGAGTCATTTGTTCCCTGAATAACCCTACTTGCTTTTTCCATTTTGGAGAAGTAGGTGACACTTTTCCAAAATGGTCTGGTTTGGCCAGTGTAGTCAGTACCTTTGGACTGTCTTTCCTACCTTCAGCAACACACTTCTGCCAAAGCAGAAAGCTTGAGCTTAGAGCACATCTTCCTTAATGGGTCTGTGCTGAGAGCTAACAACTAGATTATTGAATTTTCTCCTTCAAAATCACCCTTTGACTTATTACCAAGATTATTTTTCTCAATTACATTTGATTCTTTGGGTGTAGCATTTCTTGCCCCTGGCCATGTTTAAAATTGAATTGCTTGTGTCTCTTCCTCTGACTTCTCTTTTTAAGCTCTTATCATTTGGTTCATTTTTTTTCTTAGAACTTTATTTTAAAATTTCTGGTTATAACACTTTCTTGTAATTCCTATTTCTATTCCAGGGTTCTGCTTAAGTACAGTGTTGCATTAATAAGGGCTGGGCAGAGTTTCAACAACATTTAATCTTACAGTTTTAATTATTCCTCACATTTTATGGTCTCGATACATTTACTGTAATAGAGGAAAATCATTAATTCACTTAGAAATGTAGGTGCGAAAACTATAGTTTTATTTTGATTAATTTCCACATTCATCATTGCTTTGCTGTTAATTTACTATGCATTCAAAAGTATGAAGGTGCAAAATTTGACTTTTTTTGTTCCTTCAAAAAGAACTATCTTAGGAACCAACTGGGCCTGAAAATCTGTTTGTGTTTTGGCTATGAAAGGGTAGGCGATTGCTTCTTCTTGAACATGGTTTCTGGTCTCATCTTCATGTCCCCTTTCTACTTAAATATAACTGTACCCTTCTCTACTTTTCTTGAAAAAAAGGAAAGCCATAACTATAGCCACTGTTGCATTAACTCCTAAAAGGTTTTTATCCTCTATGAAAAGGAAATAAATCTTGATTTCTCTTTTGCTTATGGAAGAAAATTCTACTCCCTATTTCTGAGGGTCTTTGAGAGAGGGGGAGAGTTCAATAAGTCACCTGGGTCTCCCCCTTATCCCAACTCAATTAGGGAATAGCTAGCAGATGGGGAACCAAAATATTATGCTTATTCCTAATTAATACATGATTGGAAGGCATAGCTCTCAATGAGAGACAAAGAGGGCTTGCTAACCATGTGCCCTGGAAGTCTGCTGAGGTGTCCTAAGAACCCACTTCAGAGAAAGTTTAGGTCAAAAAAGCAGACAATTCATCAGGCCTCTGCTTCACATTGGCCCTGGCTAGAGGAATGGGTATAGGAAACAACTTCTCCAAGCTGAGGGCCTTTGATCATCTCTACTCAATGCTTATAACCACACTCGCCTGAAAGTCTGGGGAGGAGGATGAGGTGGGAAAAGAAGCCAGGGGGATTATAGAAAAACCCACATGGTAGGGTAAAGGAAGAGGCATTGCCCTTTGTCCTACGAAGGTCCTATTGATCATTTAAGCAATTCTCTATTGCTGTACATTTAGGTCATTTCCAAACAACATTGAAATTAAATATGATAAGAATTAATCTTTGTATATATTTATGGAAATTTCTTGAAGAGGAATACCTAAAATTGGTATTCCTCTGCCAAATGTTATTCAACTGCTTAAAGCTTTTGATGCACTTTGCCACATTTTTCTCTAAAAATTTTATCAAATTACATTACGGCTAACAGCACAATATATCCTAATTTATGTTTAACAAGTGAATGGAACTAGAATTTGAACTTGGGCAAATTGGCTCTAGAGCACAAATGGTGAATCACAACACAAGCCTACTAGTTACTAAATAAAATAAAACCTAGGTAATCCATGAAGTTTCCTGATTCCATAGCAATTCTTAAAGGGTATATTCTCTATATGACCTTATTAGCTGAAGGTGGAGGGTGGAGAATTACATTGGGTACTAACATAGCTTTGGCTTTTGGCCTTGGACTTCCCCGGGGTTTAAATTTTTGTCTTTCCTTTTTCTAGAGCTGTGGCAGTTACCATAGCTGTTCAAACAACTTTTCCTCCTCTCCTAATGGGGATGAGAACATTGAACTGGAGGGATTTAGGGGAGGGTTGATTAATAAAAAGTGATATATACATAAAGAGCTTGTCAAAATACCTGGGTGTACTAGATCCCCAATAAATGATTTATAATTAAGGCACCCATTAAGGCACCCTTAATGAAGAGAAGAATAAACATCTACTTTAGAGTTGTAGAGAACATTATCCCAAACCTAATTATTTTGATTTGATTTTATAAATTCCTGCAGACTTTCAATACTACTCTATGTTACACATATTTCCACTTTATTTTTTTTATTATTTTATTTTTTTTAATTATAGATAAAAATATGCACCATAGATGTGGCCCGACCCATTACCATATTTCCACTTTAAAATCACATTTGAAATTACATGCCTCTAGGTCAGTGGTTCTCAACCTTCCTAATGCCACGACCCTTTAATACAGTTCCTCATGTTGTGGTGACCCCCAACCATAAAATGATTTTCGTTGCTACTTCATAGCTGTAATTTTGCTACTGTTATGACTTGTAATGTAAATATCTGATATTCAGGAGACCTCCAAAGGGGTTGTGACCCACAGGTTGAGAACCGCTGCTCTAGGTAGTTCTTACCTTGCTTAGCTATCTTCGTCCACTCACGTGGTTAGTCTCTTCTGCCTTTTCCTGCTTCCTTCCTCTCCAGTCTCCTGAGAATAACTTCCCTTCTCACCCCATCCATAAAGAATGCTCACTTGAAACAGAATCTTTAACTCTGACTACACTTTTAGGAAACCCAAAACATGGACATTTATTCAAACAGAATGCTATACACGATACAAAACTAGAAATACTGAGAGTTCTAAAATTTTGAAGCAGAACAATTTAAATATCCAGATATTTCATTTTTTTTAAGGTTTTTAAATGCTACCTACCCTGGTGTTTCAAAATGTAGTCTGTGATGTGGTTTTAAGTGACAGTTTCCTTTTGTTCTATAGTTTTGTGTCAATTTTAATATGGTCAGGCAAAATATGCATGTGTGTTTACATGTGTGTATGCAGATAGGATACAAAACGTGATTTCTTATATTTGATTGCTAAAGAGAGAGAAAAGTTGATACTGATAGTATTTAAATTTTATTTTAAAAATATTAACAACAGATACCAATTAAATACAGCAAATACATTGAAAGTATAAATTGACAACTAAAATTTTAGGAAACTAGTCCTTTAGGTTCTGTTTATAGCCTTCTACCTCTTAGAGATTCTATTCCCGATTCTTCATTTAGTAAAGCAGACAATTTGGGTTGCATCTAGCAAATGATTGTGGCAACTAACAAAGGGATGGTCTCCCTGAAGTTGCATGGTGCCATGGTCCCTCTCCTGGGTAGGTTCCTCCAATCGCCTTTCCTCCAAACTGTTATCAGTTACTGCCTATTTTCTAAGCCATTTCTATTGCCTGCTGCCACCAAATCTGAAAACTTCCAGTAGATCTCCTCAACTCTATGCAGGAAAGTTAGAGCTGGTTTTTGCGTCTTGAAACCATGAACCCTAATTGCTACAACCCAAGGGTATAAATACCTTTTTGTCTATTTATATTAGAAAGTTATACATATTGTTTTAATTAGGTTTTGGTAAAGGCTTTACCACATATTAGATACATGTATTAATAAACTGAAAATGTTCCAAGTGGAAATGTTGCTGATGGATGCAATTCTGACTTGGTGGGATTTAAGGCTCTATTATAAAGATATCCAAATCCTGCGTTGTGATAATATCCTCCTGATAAAATATGCAAAAATATGTAAAATTAAAGCATACAAAAAATTGAAATTATATGTAGTTTTGTTAGGTCTGGTGAGAAGTAAACAGGTGGCAAGGAAGTGGTTTAGTGTGGAGAGCAGGAACTGAAAGGTAGCAAGGAAGCAAGTTGCATTTGGTAACTGGTCCCTAGTGGGAACATGCACATTAAAAAGTTTCTATTAACCTTTAACCAACCTAGAACCCATTGCCATCTAATTAACATAGCAGGGGTGGAGCTTTAGTGAAGGATTCTGGGGAAGATGCCTAGGTAGAAAGGGAAACTGTTACAACCAATGTGTTATGTAACCTGTTAATCTGTCATGTAGCACCAGCCTGTCAATCATCCCAGAAGAAGAGAAACAATACCGAATCCTGCCAGGAGCAAGGTGGGACAAATTAGTGAGCACGTGAAAGTCAGAGTGTGCTTGGACTTGGCAGTCTTTATCCATTCACAGAGACTGAGTCATTCCTTTCTCTCTGGAATGTATTTTCATTTTGGGTAGCATCCTTCTTCACTTTCACTTTGTGTAGCTTCTTTCTTTTTCCTGTAATAAAGTGGGTGAAATTGCTCTGTATCTGTGATGGCTCCATCATCTGTTTGACTCATTCTTGACACTGGGAACTGGAACACTCAGATGGATTTAACAGTTGCAGTGTAAAGGCCATGGCAAGTATAGAAATATTGCAAATATCAAGTGTTGCAAGGTTAGCAGAAGCTTGGTGACCTGTTTCTGTCATGGGAACTTGCTCTTTGAGTTATTTATAATGTAAGTGTTTTCTACCTTCCCCAGGATACAAGGTATGTACTTTGCCATCTCTTCTTTTTAGACCTGCTACATTATGAGGAAAGAAAAAAAATCTGTGCATCACATTTCAAACACTGAGCTACAAAATTTAATCATTCTGATTAGATGCCCTAATGAGGCCCTCATTGGTGTCTTTGAATTCAGTGAATTTCTATGCAGAATTGTTTATGTATGTATTTTTGTGATTCGTGTGAAAAGAGACGGGTCCTTAAGAGAAAGTAGATTCTAAAGATTTGCCTGATTCCACTCACTAGTGGAAAGGATGGAAAACTTGTAAAACAGAAGATTGAGAGTAAGTGGAAAGAATGACATTGTTCCTTGTTAAATGTACAAACCTTAAAAATAAAATGGGTTTAGAGTAACAGTTGGATTTGTATTGATAGTTTTGATGTTGTTTTTACTTTTCCAATTTTCTCCTAACCAAAATCAGTACCATGCAATCATCTCTCTTAAATAAAATTATTGTTCAATATTTCCTACACCACAATGATTTAAAATTTTTATTGTGGATATGTATGTGTGTGTGTATATATCATATGTCACATATATGACAATTACATTCATGAACACACCCTAGGAAAAGTGCTATATACCTCATGCTGAATATCATCATGGTCACCTTCAAAGAACTCCAGTATTCCCCTTGGGAAGCTGTGCACAGACACCAGCATGTAGTCCACCCTTTACAAATTTGGAACTCTTTCTGGAATGGCCATCAGAGCTGTAGTTGTACTTCCTTTTATGTCCCGAAAGTCATCAAACTATCTTCCTTTAAATATTTCCTTTGTCTTTGAGTAAACAAAAACATCTACTCACCAGATCAGGTGAGTAGGAGGATATTCCAATATGGTTATTTGTTTACTGGCTAAAGAATCCTTCACACACAGAGCTGTGGGAGCTGGTGCACTGTCACCATGCAAGGGCCACATCTTTCTCATGCCAAGATTTTTCAGCTAAGATTTTCCTGTTTCTCAATCCTTGTTTACCTGATGCTAGGCCTCTCACAGTCAACTGACAATTTTGACACACAATTCGACAAATTTTTGGAATGTTTTTGGTATTTTTGCTCCTACTGACTTCCCTAAACTCTCTTCTTTAGTGATGCTTTCCCTCCCCTCAGAAAAAACATTTAAACCATTTGTAAACTACCATTTTCTTCATGGCATTATCCCCACAAACTTGGACTAACATGTCCCTGATTTCACTTACTCTCTTGCCAACTTTAATAAGAAATTCAGTGTTTGTTCATTGCTCTAATTCAAGCTCCAACATTCTTGCTATGGCACACAAAAATATGGAACAACAATAATGAACTCCACTTAGCAAGACACCACCACATGTCTGCATGAGTCCAGCTGTGAGATACTGATATACCAAGATTGTTTAACCTTATGGAGTTATTTGTACAGTGCTGACAACTTAAATGCATGTGGCAACTTTGTGACCTTAATTGTCTGAACTCCTGTTTGTGTGTGTGTGTAGAAAATATAAAAGTTATCATTATAATTATTTTCACCTGTATAGTTTGGAACTTAATGTACTCCCTCTGGTGTACAATCATCTCCACTGGCCATTTCCAGAACTTTTTCATTATCACAACTGAACCTCTATACCCATTGAATAACTTCCCATTTCTTCCCTCTCCCTGGCCCCTGGTGACCTCTATTCTACTCTCTGAATCTATGAATATGACTACTCTGCACACCTCATCTAGGTAGAAACATACAATATTTCTCCTTTATGTTTGCCTAAATCACAATTATTTTAATTCTATTAAATAGGGTTCCTGATGACAAGAATTATTCCTATTTGCCATTTGGCTTTAGCACCCAGTTTCCTACCTGATGCATAATGTTTTTCAAAATCTTATTTCTAGAAAATATCATACATCAAATTCATAAATTTTTAGTATTCAAACTTTCTTATGAAATTCAAGAAAATGGCATAGAGTTTAAAAACAATGTCTTTGGATTTAAACAGGCATGAGTTCCAGTCCCAGCAATGCCACGTACTAGTTGTGTGACTTTGGATACATGACTCATTCTTTATAAGATTTTGTAACCTCTTATTTATTTATTTGAGACAGAGTCTAGCCTAGGGTAGAATGCTGTAACATCATCAGAGCTCTCAGCAACCTCAAACTCTTGAGTTCAAATGATCCTCTTGCCTCAGCCTCTCAAGTAGCTGGGACCACAAGTGCCTGCCATCCTACCCAGCTAGTTTTTCTCTTCTTAATAGAGATGGGGGTGTGACTTTTGCTCAGGCAGGTCTCGAACTCCTGAGCTCTAGCAATTCATCTGTCTCAGTCTCCCAGAGTGCTAGGGTTATAGCCATCACACCTGGCCAACTATCCCATATAAAAAATGAAGATAGTAATGGGTCTGACTTAGAAATTCCTACTAGGATTAAGTGAGATAATGACTCCAGCTAATAAATAAGTATTTAACAAATATTTATTGTAAGTCAGGAAATGCTTTGGATATGTGTAGGCTGTGTTGAATAGTACAGAAAAAGCCCAGGTCTTCATGGACTTTAAGTATGTAGCACATATTATAAACTCAATAAATGTTAATTTGGATGATTCCTGATTAGTTTTATTTAATCCTTAGTTTGAAAAACAAAACTTCTTTATTATGTCCTCTCACATTTTCAAGCTTCAAATATTTTATCCTGCTCTTGAAGATCATACATAAGCCAGAATATTTTAAAAGCATATAAATATAGATAACTGCCTTCTTAACATCAGACAAGACTTTGCTATAATGCCAAACATTGCTGAATTGACAATATTGAATGATAACATGAGAAAAGATGGATCAGAGTGAGTTCTTTTATTGAGAGATCTAAAAAAATATATAATACTAAAGTGTTTGGGTGACCCATAGAAGCTATATTCCTCTCAAAATTGTTGAAAATTCTTTGACAAATTGGTTTATAGTTGAGAACTTGAATGAGTCTAAGATGGCTTTCATCTTCTAGAAAAGGACAAATGTGAAATAAGACCTCTATTATTTCTTTAGGTCTGACTGAGATTTCTTTTTTTGCAAGAGGATGTGAGTTTTCTATAACAACCTCATACCTCGTGCTGGATCGCTAGGCAGTTATGGGCTAATCTCAGGCTGAGGGAGAGATTTCTATGACAAGCTTTATAATAGACTTTCAGTGTTTTTCAGGAAGAAAATCCCACTGAGGATAGAAAGTTTATATTTTTCTTTGATGATAGCACATCACAATAAAGATGATGTTCTGCTGATACTTGGGATTCATGTTTTCAGCAGAAAAATGAAGCATCTTCTTTTATATGTCAGTGATACTAAGCCTCAGAATGCTAAGGCAGGGGGAAATTGGGATTTGGGTAACATTTATACAAATATGAAAGAAAGTTTAAGCTTATGGTCTAGAAAGCAAGCTATAATTACTGTCCTGTGAGTTTTATTTCCTTGAGTCTCCTCAGTTTTAAATGATTTCGACACTATTTATAAAAGGATTCTACTTTATCTTTCCTTCTGTTTTAATTTTAATTAAATATAATTTTAGAATAATTATGAGTTACTTAAAATCTATAAACCTAATTCTTCACTTAGTGATGAAAACCTTTTTTTATTCTTTGCCATCTGTAATCTATTGTTCAGTGATGATTGATTTTATGTGTTAATTTGGCTAGGCTGCTGTACCCACATATTTGACTGTTGTCAGGAACGTATTTTTTAGATTACATGACTGTTTAAATTAATACATTTTGAGTAAAGCTGATACCCTCCATAATTTGCATGGGCTTCATCTAATCAGTTAAAGGCCTTAAGTGGAATGAAAGGGCTGATGTCTACTGAGGTAGGGAGTTCCACCAGCACAGCCTTTGAACATAAGCTGCAACATTGATTCTTCCCTGGGTTTCCAAATTGCCAGTCTTCATTGCAGATTTTGGATTTATCAGCTTCCACAGTCATGTGAACCAATCTATTAAAACTATTTATACATTCCTATTGATTCTGTTTCTTTGGAGAATTCTGACACATACACTTTCCTTGCATGACTCATTCTTTTTGTTTTTATTATGGGTTACGATGAGGGTACATACAACTAGGATACATTATTTAAATTTGTTGGGTAAAGTCCAAAATCTGAGTTGTCATTAAGTCCTCCACCCAGGATGTGTGCTCTATGCCACTACATTTTATTTTATAAGTCTGAACTTACCGAGCTCCCTCCTCCCTTCTTGAATTTAATTATGATTTTTTTCTCTTGTGTGGGCCTGTAGTTGTTGGTCTACAAGTTTCAGTTTATTACAGAGTACATGGGAAGCTTGCTTTTCCATCTTGAGATACTTCAATTAAGAAAATGTTCTCCAAATTCATCCAGGTAAATCCAAAGGTGCAACATCTCCATATCTTTTATGGCTGAATAGGATTCCATGCTATGCACATACCACAGTTTTTTTTTTTTGTTTGTTTGTTTGTTTATAGAGACAGAGTCTCACTTTATCGCCCTCAGTAGAGTGCTGTGGCATCACACAGCTCACAGCAACCTCCAATTCCTGGGCTTAGGTGATTCTCTTGCCTCAGCCTCCAAAGTACCACAGTTTTTTAATCCATTCCTGGGTTGATGGACACTTGAGTTGTTTCCACATCTTCGCGATTGTGAAATGAGCTGCTATAAACAAAATCAAGTGCAAATGTCCTTATGGTAAAAAGGTTATTTTTTCTTCTGGCATGACTCATTCTGGGAACAGAATTTTTTACCTAGGCATGAACCTTGATTGAAAAGAGCATTTTTCATGTCTAAATATGCCTGTGCACAGTTCAAGTGTATTTGGAAGCTTGCCTATTAAAAAATAGATAAAAATTAAAAATAGTAATAGATAAATATATTATCTATTCTAATTCTACACTGGTTTTTCTGGCTTGACCTATATTTATGTTCATATTTTTCTCCTTTTTATTAACACTATTTTCTTAATTGATATCTGATGCTATAATAAAAAGCAATGTATTAATATTGATATTATATAGAGAGATATAGATATATACTCTAGCAATCAGAAAAAAACAGATTCTCTGTCAGTCCAGTAAGATGAATGCTAACAAGAAGTTAATCTCAATATTAAAAGCTTAATCAGGTTTTAGATCCTTTAACCTAAGCAGTAAAAGGATTACAAAAAAAAAAAAAAAAAAAAAAAAACAACTGGTGGTGAAGGTAGAGAAGGAGCACATGAAAAACCACAAACACAAAAACTTGTATATGCTGGCCCAGTGGAAAAGCCACATGAC